>JAJOZX010001639.1:415000-510000 GCA_023014485.1 Bathynomus jamesi | reverse complement strand
GGTGGCTTGTTCTCGACTGCTCTCGTTGGACGCTTCTGAGTTCACTCCGGATCGTGTTCGGCCAGTTGTTATGGTTTCGCCACCGAGATCTTTTTTTTGTTATTTTTTCATGAACCTGCAACTTAAAAGAAATTTAGAATACATACCATTTGAGGAATTCCAGTTATAATTGTTTTATATTATTTAACTAACTTATTTGACCTATTTAATTATATATGTCGAATACTATTTAAAAACTAAAACTGTTTATGAATACCGGATTGGATGAAACGGGAGGTGGGATATCACGTGACTGATATTTCCACACCGCTTTGGTTAAACAAGATTACAAGTACAAACTTATAGAAACCTGTTCTCATTTGAAATTCTATCCGGCCATCTAATTCCCATAATCCTTCTCAGATATCGATTGATAAACATTTGCACCTTCTTTGTCAGTTCTTTTGTTACCTTCCATGATTCACTACCATACAGGGCGACTGATTTAACATTATTGTTAAATATTCTTATTTTAACTCTCCTCGACAACTGGTTTGATCTTCATACTGGGTTTAGCAGCGCAAAAACACCTGCAGCCTTAGTCAACCTTCTTCTAACATCCTCCTCCGCTCCTCCATCCTTTGCTACTACACCACCCAAGTAGACAAACTCGTCAACCTCTCCCAGCTCAACCTCCCCAACTCTGAAGGCTCTATCTCTGCCATTTAATTTCATTGTCTTAGTTTTTCCTTTATTAATTTCTAATCCTAACTTTCTTCTCTCTCTTTCCAGATCCTCCAGCTTCACTACCATATCCTCACGCCTCTGTGACAAAAGGCACAAATCGTCGGCATAGTCCAAGTCCTCCAAAACATCCAGCAATCCCCAACCAATACCTCTCCTACCTCCCTCAACCACTCTTCTCATTACAGTATCCAGCATTAACAAAAATATCACTGGTGACAACAGACAACCCTGTCTCACTCCTGTTGTCACCTCAAAAGGCCCTGTAAACTTCCCGTTATGTTCCACTCTGCAAGAAAATCCTCTGTATGATTCCTTAACGATATTAATAATCTTCTCCGATATTCCATAGTTTTCCATCACTGTCCACATGCAGCCTCTATCCACACTATCAAAAGCTTTCTCAAAGTCTACAAACACCAAATACAGGCTGGACTGCCATTCCAAGCTCTGCTCCAAAATAATTTTCAGTATATTGATCTGATCGGCACAGGATCGGGTCTCTCTAAATCCTGCCTGTTCCCTTCTTAGTCTAGCATCCACCTCCCTCCTTATTCTTTCCAAAATAATATGGGTCAGCACCTTACTAGGTATAGACAACAGTGTGATTCCCCTCCAGTTGTCACATCGCGAGAGATCTCCTTTCTTTGGTATTTTCACCAGCAAACCCTCTCTCCATTTCTTGTGAAACTTTTTGGTTCCCCATATTATACCAAAGAGTCCATATAATTCGTCTGTCATCATCCCTGGGTTCACCTTCAACAGTTCTGCCTCTACACCACCCATCTCTGGCGCCTTTGCTCCTTGTAACTTCTTGATAGCCCTCCGGATTTCAGCCTTACTTGGTGGTCTAACATCTATGTTCGGCTCCTGGTTCCCTCCTCTTCTTGAATTAACTCCTCGGGTCTATTTCTATTCAAAACTTCTCTAAAATGCTCTTTCCACCTTTCCAATTGTTGCATCTCCGCGGTCAATATAGTTCCATCCTTTCAGTTTACTTGTCTTGTCTCTCTATAATTTCTCCCTGTCAGTGTTTTTTATCTATATAATTCCCTCATATCTCCTCTCCGCGCTGCTGTCTCTGCCTGTTGCGCCATCTCGTTCACAAATTGTCTCTTATCGTTTCTGGCCCTTCTTTTGACCTCTCGATTCAGTTGTTGCAGGTCATTCTTTCTTTTTGCTTTCCTTCTTTCTTCTACCGCATTCCATGTGTCTTCAGTCATCCACTCTCTTTTCTCCTTTCTGAAACCGATTGTCTCCTCTGCAGATTTCCATAAGGTGTCTCTAAATCTCACCCACTTTCTTTCCCCTTTTTACTCTATCCTCTTCATTTTCTCCATGTGTCAAGACTTCCTCATCTTCATCCTGGGGAATAGCAAATCTATTTCTCACAGTCAATTTGTATTCCTCTTTGACCTCCCTTCTTGCGAGCCTATTTACGTCAAACAGTCTTCTTCCTCTCTCGACTCTTTCCTTAGCTTTTGCCAGTCTCAATTTCACCTCAGCTGTCACCAGATGATGATCGCTTGCTACAACTGCTCCTCTTCTATTTCACATATCCATCAGCGATCCTCTCCACTTCTTCCTAATGGCTGTATGATCAAACTGGTTTTTTGTCCTGCCATCAAGCAATATCCAGGTAATTTTATGACATTCTTTATGCGGGAACAGGGTACCACCAATCACAAGCTCCTGCTCTCCACAGAAATCTGCGAAAAATTCACCATAGCTATTCATTATTCCTATACCATGCTTGCCCATTACATACTCCCTGTCTTTGTTGTCTCTCCCCATCTTTGCGTTGAAGTCTCCCATCAGGATAACAATGTTTTTTTCTTAACTCCCCCCCCCAAAACTGTAGTGAGCTGTTCATAGAACTCTTCCTTCTCCTCATCCTCCGCTTGTTCTGTAGGCGCTTAACATTGAATAATTGTTATGGGTCTAGCCTTCGTCTTAACGCTTTACCGCATGAATTTTTTGTAGGGTTTATGCAATAAAGGGTTAAATCTTACTCTTATTATTCTCGAAGATATTGGCTCCCATTCCAATAAACTTTTCTCCACCTCTCCTGTGAGCAATATGCCTACGCCTTCTTTATGTTCTTCTCCACTTGGTCTTCTGGAGTACAATAGTTTCTGGCATGGTCCCACTCGTACTTCTCCGTCTCCTGTCCATCTCGTTTCGCTCAATCCAGAACCGCCACCCTATATCTTTCAGCCTCTTTGCAATTTGCTTAAGCCTCCATGCTCATACATAGTTCGTATATTCCAGCATCCAATTCGAGTCCGATATTTCATGCCAAAGTTCGTCAACATTAGAGCCGTCCGGTTTTGCACAGTTTCAGTTTCTGTAATCGTAACGTTTAGGCTGTGCAGGGGATTAACCCACAGCAGCCGAGTCCGGTGGTGGGGCTGCCACCTTAAGGTCTCCGAACATACCCTGTCAGTTTTTGGTCCACAGGCGTAACGCTACTCCCCAGCGGGGAGCTCTCCTATCCGCCACCTGGGGACGCGCCTGATGGGGGAACTGACAAAGACCCCTCACGGGCCTTGAATGTTAGCAGGACAATATTTATGTTCTTAGTTTTGCGTTGCTTCTTGTGCATTCCAAACTCATTATCCTTCAATGTCGCGTGTTTTGTAGTCCTATGGTCCTCCGAGAAAGATCCTTTTCCGCTTACCTGTTCTGGTAGCGTCTTGCCAGGAAACGGTTCAGCTCGGGGATTCTCAACTGTGTCGACTGTATGTGCTGTATGAGGCTTAGCAGCTATATTGCATCTGCGATGTTGACAAATTAAATTTGGTTTGCGATTGTATGCATAAGTTTCTTTTCGTTTCTCCTATTGTCCTTTGAGTTTGTTGGGAAGTATATATATATATATATATATATATATATATATATCACGAGTGTTTATGAAAAATTATTACATATGAACTGTGCGTTATAACTGCTTATGTAAAATGTAAACAGTAATTTGCTTTTCAGCAAAATTTGTTAAAAAGTGAAATGTACTGAGGTGGTTTCCCGGTACTCTCCTCAGTAGGTAAAACTGTGTATAACTTTAACCTAACAAAAATTGGTAAGCCGGGTGCATTAGGATTCAAACCCAGTCCAGTGGATTCGTAGCCAGCGATGCTGTACTCAAAAAACAAATTGGTCAGTTTGACAAAGAAATTTGTACTTTTAGCAAGAGTGACATCGTTATATATCAGCTGACAAAGCCACTTTTGTCAATTCTCTTACAGATGTTCCTCTGTTAGTATAAGACTCAGTGTTTTGTTAGACTGACATTTCCTAGGAATAACGTTTACAATGTCTGCATTGTTAAAATTCATTGTTTTTCTGATTAACAAAACGAGGCTTCTTAGAAATGCAGTTGTATTATTGAATGAGTGGCGTCATCTATTGGGAAATTTCAATTATATTTCACTTCAGTTCATTTTCATTAACAGAGCGTAATTACATGCGAGTTAATTATTATATGTCAATACAGAACAACATATTACACAACAACGTAAGTTTTTAACATTAAATACATAAGAAAAAATTTCCTTTACCTTTGTAAGGTTTGAACGTTTGTCACAGAAGACACTAAATTTCGGAGCCATCGTGGTATCTTTTCGACTATGCGACACTGAGGTATAAAGGCAAGAGTTTTGTATGCTCTTTTGCATTGTTTTTCATACTTACCTGCTTATTCTCTCTCTCTCTGTATATATATAATATATATATATATATATATATATATATATATATATATACACTCGTATATATGTGTGTGGCTGCCTGATAGGTCGAACATAAGGAAATCCATTTAAACTAAATTGAGAGGAATATTAACAGTATAAAACGCTAATCAAAATAACATCAATTCTGAATGCTTTTAGAATCTCATTTTCATGTAGCTAGCACAGAGTTCATGTAGCCATCACATAACACATGAATTTCTACATAACACATAAGTTCCTTCCCTCACTCAAGTGGTAATCTTACTGACTTGGCCGTGAAAACTCTAGCGCGCTATCGCTGATTCATTATTTTACAAGTCATTCTGTAAATTTTGAGTAATTTGTAAAATGTTCTGTCAAGATATAGAATTCTTTATCTGATTTTAAATTTTGTGTAAAACTATACCCTCCTTCACAATATTTGCCGGCTTATAAGGAACCACCCCTCTTCAAGGGAAACCAATCACTATTAATGTAGCTATCCGATTTGTTGGTGAGTTGCTAATTTGAGGGGAAACGCCACCTTCAAAGCAGTCAGTTTTGATTGGCTCCATCAAGGACAGTTTTGATACAAAACTTGTGCACAGTTTGATTGGGCGGAGAGAGTCTTGAAAGATACTTGGGCTGACACGCTCCTTTCTGTACATAGTGTTGTTTTGTACATTTTTACTATACTCGCTTGAATAATTTAGTATTCCTTTGTTTAAATTCCAGCCGTCGCATTTGCTTCGTTATATGTATGAGTGATGTAATTTTGAAACCGAAAGACATTTTTTGTTGTAATTAAACAGTATAAATTAAGACCAAAATCGTCTCAATTTACCTTGGCTCAGTTATTTGAACATATTTTGTTTTAAATTTGAAAGCTGAATACAGAGTTTAAAAGTCATCGTTTTCTGAATGAAGTCTCTACAAGAATTTGTACTTTGAAGGGCAATAACTGATCAAAATTGCCAAGCAGATAGGATCCAGCTTTGGGACAGGATCTAGCTGGTGAGGGAAGCTATATTTTGGGGCCTCTTTGCGAGTGACCCGTTGCCCACGTTGGGCTAACATCATGAAAAAAAAAACCCTATAGTATTTGTCATTTACCATTAATAATACTGTAATGTCAAAGTTAAGTGGAGCTACAGACAGACGTTTTCGTACCAAGAGGTCCATAGCTTAGAGGATAAATGGCAGGACTCATGGATAGCTGGATGATCGGGTTGGTCGTTTTTTAATTCTTTGCATTAGACTGTGTTGAGCACGTCTTTTACCTCCGGGAAGCTCGGGACATTGCGGGTAGCAAACATTTGCGAAGCTGAGCATCTGGGGGTAATTTATGTAAGAGTCTAAAAGACCCGTTGTACAGCAAATTTAGAGTTCTGCCAGAACCTTTTTTATAATTCACCCACAGTGCTGTCCGTATATATTACTGCAGAAGGTACGAAAGAGTGTCTTTAGCTTCACTTGTACAGAATCGAAAGTTCCTTATGGTCATATTCGCTTTAGCACACAGGCTTCGAGATTGGTTTCTTATATCCGAGTCAACACTCAAGGAGCTGGTAATAGTTTGACCCAAATACTTAAACTCTTGTACTTCCTCAATTACTTCACCATTCATTTTAAACCTTATATCAGCTGGCTGATTACAGCTTTTAGGATGAAATTGCATGACCTTAGTTTTTGTAACATTAAAAAGAATATCATGTTTCTGCGAATACACTTCGCAGACTTTTAGTAGCCGATCCAGACCTTTAACAGAGGGACTATTAACACCATATCATCGGCATAAACTAAGTTATTATCCTTGTGTTATCTATACAACATCCCACTGTTGCCTCATTAAGTGAAGCAATTAATCCGTCGATATACACATTAAACAGCATAGGGGAGAGCAAGGAGCCTTGTCTCACCCCGCAAGAGGAGCCAAAACACTCGGATAGTACATTGCCCCACCTAACAGTGAAAGATTGGTGGGAATAGCAAAATTTCAATAAATTTAATATGTACATGGGAACCTTCCTCTCTTCTAGTTTTGCAAATAAAATATTGTGGTTCACCCTATCGTATGCCTTACTTATATCTAGGAAACAGCTATAAATAGTTGAATTACTGTCAATGTATTTAGATATTGTTTCTTTAAGTACATAGATACACAGGTCAGTTGAGTGGGACCTTTTAAAGCCAAACTGATTAGGAGATGTCCATCGGTAATCATTTAATCGGCGTAACAAGAGTTTATATATACGCAATAAAATAATTATTACGAAGACGGAAGCATTTATATATTTATTATTTCACGTTTCACATACAATACGTAAAAATGAAGGATGGGACTTAGGGAAAAGCCATATAATTTTCACCCTATCATATGGCTCTAAATCTTCCATCAATCAGCACCCACAACTTTACCAGTGAGCTTTCAATACAGTAAACCCTCGACCAACGCGTGTTTGTCCAGCGCAAATTTGCTTATACACGGAAAAATAATGTGAACAATTATTTGCCGAAAGCGGAAAATTTGATTATACACGGTCGCCAAACACGCTCTAATACAGTAGTACTGTACGCGTGCCAATGCGCGCTCTAGTGTTTTCTCCTACACTCTCCAACACTCCCGCATCTCCCTCCCTCTCGCGTCACCCCTCGCATCACCCTTTGTCTCAGTCCCGCTACCGCGTTAAGTTCAGTGAAGTTGTGTTGGATTGTTTTTGTCGTATTTTACCGTTGTTTTGCTATTACCAACCGAAAAAAAATAAAGATTCTAGGTAAGTTGCGTGGTGGTATGAACATAACATCACTTGGCCGCGAGTATCACGTGGATGAGTCTACCATACGCACCATCCGAAAGAGTGAAGAAAAGATAGGGCCTACATGCTATTTTCATTTAATATATTTTTATTTATCATATGTAAATATCATTATGTTTATGATTTTATTATGTTCTTATTTCATATACAATATAGGTAGGGAAATTAATTTATGTGTGAATAAAAAATCGACGTATCTAAGTGTTAATGGGAGACGTATCCCCATTTATCCCATAAGGTATTAAGTTTGTCCAACGCGGATTTACCTAACGCGCCGTTCTCAAGGAACCTAACCCCCGCGTTGGACGAGGGTTTACTGTATATACTGTACATACATATCATACGAAAACATATGAGGACGCCAACGAACTTTCTTCCGTAACTGTACACGCTCTTAAACAGTTATTTTACCGATTAATTCAGGTTTGTATTTGGCGCGGAGAAAGCTGGGTGTAAATGTTGTTACAATTTATGCAGTCAACATATATATTGTACACACACACACACGCATATACAGTGTGTGTGTGTGTGTGTTATATATATATGTATATAATCCAGAAAATCCAGGTAAATTCTTTGACATAGATGCAAATCAGCCAAAACCAATTTCGGACACGAATCTACTAATGGATTGAGAGTTCTTGGAAGGAGACGTAATTAAGGCTCTGTCATAAATACGAGAAAATTCAGCACCAGGTCCAGGTACATGGAGTGCTTCGTTTCGAAAGAAACGTAAAGGGAGTAATGCCAAGCCTCTGTACTTACTACTTTGGAGAAAATCACTCGACACCGGACAAATTCCACTTCCATTAAAGAACGCGAACATTGCCCCTTTATTCAAAGGAGGTAACAGAGCAACGCTTAAGAACTGTCGGTTAGAAGCTCTCGCCTCCCACCTTATAAAGTGCTTCGAACGTGTAATTAGAGATAAAATTGCTTTACTACCTACGAGAAAAGAATTTATTCATTCCGAACCAACGTGGCTTCAGGGCTGGAAGAACATGCCTATCACAGTTATTAAACCACCAAGGGAAAATACTGGAAACATTATGTCGAGGTCAAAACATAGATGTAATATATACCGATTTTGCTAACGCCTTCGACAAATGTGACCATGAAATTATATCACACAAACTTAACAATACGGGAATTACTGGAAAGCTGGGACGATAGATATTTGATTTTCTGACCACCAAAAGAACACAAAGAATGACAGTACAACCTGAATTCACAAAAGTCGTCAGCATTGTCCCACAAGGTACAATATTAGTTCCCTTGCTGTTTATGATAATGAATGCGGGCAGTGATGCTAATATTCATGGCAGTATCATATCGTGTTTCGCCTATGACACAAAGACATGAAAGGAAATATCCAAAGAAAACGACATAGAAAAGTTAAAAAACGACATTAAAACTTTTTTCAAGTGTGTCATAGACAACAATATGAAGTTTAACGAAGAAAATTTCCAACTTATAAGATATGGTAACAACAGGGTGCTACAGAATAAAGGATACAAAACACTGCAAGCAAAACGGATAACACTAAACCAACAAGTCATGGATCTTCAAGGAATACAGGGGTTTCTTCAGGATTTGGGTGAGGGGGTTGGCTGGTATCAAAATCTGCCTGAAATAGCTTCTGAAGAACGTTTTCTGGTGTCTATTTCGCTCATTGATGAGCTACACGTTTTGCCATGCCTTCAAAGAACATAAGATAATGTCTTTTGTACATAAAAATGTTCTCTTGTACATAAGAATTTCCATTACAAAAAGTGAGCATTGTGAAAAAAAGTAAACTTACTAAGGAGAGGGGATGGCTAGTCACCGCAGCCGCCCTCCTTGGAGGGATCGAGTTAACTTAGCACGATTCCGATGTGGACATCACCCCAACTTATAGACATATAAACACAAACGAGACAATTCCACAGACGACACCTGCCACCTGTGCCAGGACACACCACAAACAATTGAACACATTATGACAGACTGTACCGCTCTAGCACAACATAGAACGCAACACAACATCACTAGTGCGCTGAACCTCTGGTCCACTCCGGAGAGGGCGAGCGGTTACCTGCGTGCCGCCGGCGGCTTGCTCGATCAGGGTGGGCTGATCGGCTAACCAACAACAGCAACAACAATTATTTGAAACGATTTTTTTTCCCATTTCCTTTTTCCTGTTTGTATAATCAGTTGTTAGGAATTAGATGGGGCCGAAGGTCCCAGCACCGCAGGCTGAGGCGGTCCAGGGACGGATTATCCAATAGGCACAGTGCCTAGGGCTTACGAAACTCCCAAGGGCCTACAAAAAAGTTTTGGGCCTAAAAAAAATCTTACCTGACTCAAAAATGAGGAAAGGAAACTGCTAAATCAAACTTAATAATTTGCTTTAATTGAATTACTTTGCAAAACCTTTTTATTATAATACATCTACAAATGTTGAGTCATATTGTTGAGTTTGTTGAGTTTATTGAGTCATAACTATGCGTGTTGCATTCTTTGCAGCTGTCAAACCAGGTACGAATAAAAGTAATTAATTCATCAAATACAGCCTTATAAATAGCAAAAATGAGCTGAATGTTCTACTAAATAATTTCATCGTTCATCCAGTTTGATATACTTATTTTGATCAGGGATAGTATCATAGTCAAAGACTTATAGTATCAATGTATCATAGTATAGAAGTATTTATCATAGACAAAATATCATAGTCATAGCATCAACGTGTCATAGTCATATATTATGTAGATCTATGATTATATTGGGACCTATACATTGGATACAATGCAAATATTTATCTATAGATCTATCTTGGGGACCTAACGATTATGAAAGTGCCTAGGGCCTACAAAGACTTTAATCCAACCCTGAGCGCCCGTAGGGCCCATCTTTAGCTAGTTAGAGTAATATTATACTATAGTATACTGAACTGTAAATAAATTTTAATAATAAAAATATAATAAACCCGTAAGTGCAAACAAAATAAAATCTAGAATAAAACACACACCATTCACAGCTCCGAGGAGGCACGTTGTGTAAGCTCCCAAGTGCCGACTACTAATTTATTTTGTCTGACTGGGTGCTTTAAAAGACAGATTTTGATAAATGTCACGAACTTTTTTAAAAGCAAACACGCCTCTCCCGCGCTTGCTGGGCGCCTCGCTTGAATTTTGCTAATTTAACTTAAAAAATACCGCGTTATTCAGTCCTTGGCCCGCATAATAAAATGTACTTGTCCTATATTTTTTGCCGTGTTATTCGCGTACCGCATTATCAAACGCCGCGGTATCACTGTATTCTATACTGTATAGCTAACCACTGGATAAGCCATGTCGTTTGTCTGAATAATTTTAAAACAATTGCAAATTATTGCATAATACATGGTAATTACGTATTACATTAAGTTAGTACATTGAACTATATATACTATTGCTACGTTTGTACGCTACATTTTATTTTTTTATATTTGGGAGTAACTATTTTATTGTGAAAAGAACGTGAGGAGCAACTATAAAAGAAAAGCTCGTAGGCAACCACGCGTATGAAGAGACTTCATTTCAATGTACTCTATGATATAACGTCTTTTAATTTAACTTTTAAGCAACACCGGCCTCGTAATATGAAGAATTCTATGTATACGAGTATATTCATCTTTTAAATAAATGACATAATTTTCAAAGGATGTGTTTTGAAATTCCTCACCTTTGGAATACAGTATTTGATAACATTTAGAGTGTCCTTCGAAAGTCCTTTAAAATCTACGTGACAATGAAAGAAAAAGTATATGTAGAAAGGCAAACAATCAAATTCATTTGTTTAGAGTGTATGATTGGCATTGTAATTAGAATTTTTATCCCCTTCCTCACCCAGTAAGGAGTGCTACCATACAATGACCTCGTTCTTGCTAAGATGCACATGCAAATTGAATCAGTGGTTCGGAAGTTCAGAGTAATAATAAAATTCACATTTGTGCTTTTACATATAATTCAGGCGAGAATCACTAGAAAAATACAGAAAAAAATTAATTTTAATTACTCGGTATAGAATCTCTTCTTCAGGAAAATTGATTATGCCGTGGCCACGTCGCAACACCGCTTTCCGTTAGATCAGCGCTTAAGCTGCGATGAGTTTAGAGTGATCGTTTAGTTGGTGACCGTCCTCCGCGTTCAGATGATGTATCGACCCAGAGGTGGGTTCAGATCCCAGGTAAAGCTGTAGGTCTCTCCTCCCCCGTCACATGATCTTTGCCGTTATACGAAGGTGATTAAAGAACCCCCAAATATTATTATTATCTTTAGGAACAGCCTACATTATGTCATGCGCATTGATTATGTAATAAAGCTATAATGATCCACGTTTAATACCTACAGTATATATAATCTTTATATAATCTCTAAATCTCCATATCTCTCTCGTTACTTTATCTATGCATACTCACATTGTCTCTTAAAATAACCGAACTTGCCTTTAACTTGGATCATTTACTACTTTTGCGTCCATTGCATGACTGCCTTTGTTTGAGTTAACTTTATTCAGGGTATTTTAATACAAAGCTTACGCTCAACCACGAACGCATCATGGCCAAGAAGAACAAAACACTAGACTCGTGTCTTGGCTGGTGGAAGAGGAAACGCGGCGTTCCTAAAATATTATGTATTTATTTAAATCTTAAGTTTACATTTTTACATTTAGTAGGTGGGTTTTTTGATTAATTATTAATTTAGCTACAGAGAGAGAGAGAGAGAGAGAGAGAGAGAGAGAGAGAGAGAGAGAGAGAGAGAGAGAGAGAGAGAGAGAGAGAGAGAGAGAGAGAGAGAGAGAGAGAGAGAGAGAGAGAGGACTTAGATAACAGTAACTACCTTATCCGGCTTATCATTCGAATTAAAGCTATTCATAATTTGGACCAGAGGACATCTTTCACCTATAGAATCACAGGAATGAATCTCAGTTATAAAGTATCTGGTGAACTTCACAATTAAGATTCTATATATGAGAATGGATTCCAATGAAAATATAACATAAAATGTTAAATAGAAGAATTAACGAATATTCTCGTTAAGAAAAAATTTGAAAAGTTGATACCGGTACTGTACTTATATCAGGCATGGGGTCAAATAAATTTAAAAGTATTTAAATACAAATACTTTAAATTTTGCAAAATACAAATACAAATACGTTTACCAGTATAATTACAAATACAAATACTTTAAATTTTGCGAAATACAAATACAAATACCAGTCACTGTTCAAGTAAGAACTGACTAAATTTCACAAAGCAACCTAAATGTAAACTCTATTCCAGGGTAACCAACAGTCCAACACACAATTATGTACTGTATAATATTGCCAAGTGAAATGAGTAGGACCCAAAATGAAAACAGCTCAACTTAGGTTTTAATCAACTAAAAATACCACTAACATCTTTGACACAACTGCAAAAGAAAACATAAGAACTACGTTAATTAAATAAATAATAGTACAAATACAAAGAATTGAGTTATCTTAGCATTAAAGGTACATTCAAGAAATACTTTAGTAAATCAATCAGTATCATTAAGTTAGAGCGCTATACCAAAGAATAATACTTATACGTACCAAAGAACTATTAATTATCAATGATTTTATCAAAATGCTCTTTTATTCATTATTATTTATCAAACTTTTATTATGTTTTTATATTTATCATTTTATTAATTTTCACCTGAAAATTACTTAAACCTGCAAAACATAGAGGATATAGAATACGTTAATTTTGATAAATTACACATTCTCTATAGTATTAAATACATGTATAACTGTATTGGATACACTAGGCAACAAATTTCAACTTTTTTTTTGTTACAGACACGTGAACTACTGATTCCTACTAAAGCGCTGATGCTGATTTCAGATCTGATATCAAAATTTCTCTATCACGTCCAGATTTTGTGTAACCGAAAACCCCTATTTTTCATTTTTTTTCTCACCCGCTTCTATTACGAAAGCCGTCTAAGCTACTTTTCCGTGCCACGTTTTATGTTAAGCATACTTAAATAATTAGTGAACAGGGATGTCTTTCCTCCTTTATTCTGGCTTAAGACAGACAGCGGAATTCCGCTGGCGGAGTTACCACCCCTGCGCCCCATCCACCCAAAGCGCGTTAGTATTTTGTTGTTACTACTGAAAGGCAAATTCCTGTTCTTAAGTGAAACTTTGGTGTGTCCTCTTCCTTTGTCGCTTGTAGGTTGACGAGCTCTCCTTCTGCAGGAACCAACAATAATCTCCCATCATATTTGGGTTGAAATTACCTTGGTATCTGTTTTCCATAACTGAGATCTGTTGGTGGAAGCGCTCACCATGCTCGTCACTTACAGCCCCAAGGTTGGCCGGGAAGAAGTCAAGATGAGAATGTAAAAAATGAATTTTCAAAGACATTCTGCATCCCATTATTTCATAAGATTTAAGCATGTTTTCTACGAGTTTACGGTGGTTTTCAGCTTTGTGGTTTCCAAGAAAATTTTTGACAACTTCAACGAAAGATGTCCATGCTCCTAGTTCATTCTCATTTAGGTTAGATGGAAACGATGAGTCGTGGATGACACTGCGGATCTGTGGTCCAGTGAAAACTCCAGCTTCTAGCTTAGCATCTGTCAATATTCCTTTGAATTTATCCTTTAAATATTGGAAACCACTACCTTGATGATCCATACCCTTCACGAAATTTTTCATAAGGCCAAGTTTAATGTGAAGTGGTGGAAGATGTACTTTCTGAGGGTCAATAAGTGCTGGGTGTTTCACATTGTATTTACCAACAACATGTTCAGTTCTAGATGGCCAATCATGTTTTTTGTAGTGGTTCTTGTCATCTCTGCTGTTCCATAGACACAAAAAGCACATATGCTTTGTGTAGCCCAACTGTAACCCAAGAAGTAATGATACAACTTTAAGGTCGCCACAAATATTCCATGTGTGGTCCTTATATTTGATGAGTCTTAGCAGCAGTTTCATCGATTCATAAGTCTCATTAAGGCCAGTGGCATGTGCTACAGGATTGAAGGTTTTTCATTGCCGTTGTGCAGTAATACAGCTTTAAGGCTAGCTTTACTATAGTCAATGAACAGTCTCCATTCTTTTGGATCATAGCGACAGCCAATCCCTTGCATCAGACCACTGATATCGTGGCAGAAACAAACGTTTTCTTCCTGTAAGTAAAATGATGAAAACTGCAAATGGCGATGGCGGAAATGGGAAACTTTGGTGTTTGGTTGGAGAAGATTAAATTCTTGAAGTCTTGAACCAAGCAAGTCTGCCTTTTCTTTTGGTAATTCCAAATCGCGCACTAAGTCATTTAACTCCGCTTGACTTAACAAATGTGGGGAAATATTTGCATCTGGAACATATATGCCATCTTTCCCTGTTTCTATATCACTAGCAGAATCTTCAGATGAACTGGTGTCTGTTATCGTTGCTGGTGGAACTGGTGGTGGATTCGTTTCATCATGTGGTACTGGTTTCATTGCTGATTCGCAGTTTGGGTACGTGATCTTTGATTTGTTTTTCTTTGTGAAACCAGCAATCTTTGTCAAACAAAAATAACAATCATTGAAGTGATTTTTCGGCTCACGCCAAACCATGGGGACTGAGAACGGCATAGCTTTTCTTTTACCATTCATCCAAGCTATTAACATTGCAATGCACTGTGCACAGCAAATATGTGGTGCCCAGTCCCTCTGTTGGTCTCCTAACTTACAGTCAAAATAACACTTGTAGGCAAGTTTAATCTTTGTTGTTATGTTTCTACGTTGTGGCTTAGGTGTATATTGTCCACAGACAAAGCAGAAGTTGTCTGGGTGATTTACACAAGCACGTCTATTTGATGCCATTTTGAATTACCATACAATATCTGAAAAAACGTAGAAAGTATTATTACGATGTGCAAAATAAAAAGAAATACACACCGTAGTACAAAACAAATGCTATAAAAACACACAAGTCACCACAACCTGTCACTTGCTCATCAGCAGAGAGCTTCAACAACCGTTCTGCTTGACTGTCACGTAGCGACTGACCGTTGGGCCGTTGCCCGTTACTATGCTCTTGACTCAGTGTTGCCAACTCGGGATAAATTTTATTTATCAAAATTGTTCGAATTTGTATATAGTTGGCAAAAAAAATTGCTTTAACCTTGAAAAGCAAGTTTCATATTACTGGCATTAAGCCGATTAAAACCAAAATCTGGACGTGGTAGAAAATTTTACTAAAAGTGATTTGCATTTTACACAAAATCTAGACGTGATAGAAAAAATCTAATTATAGATTTGAAATCAGCATACCGAAATTAGCTAGGAGCACCTATTTGGTCTTCTGTAACAAAATCTTTGTTGCCTAGTGTTATACTTCACAATAAAACACGGTTCAGAATTTAAGGAAGACCAAAAATTATTACACCAAGGATAAGGGTCTCGTAGATAATCTACAAAGTTATAATACCTAGCAATATTTTTATTTTTAAATGTTCAACAATGAAAGTTAGGACAAAATGTTATAGGAATTTGCATAACTATTTGCAAAAGTATTTTTAAAGTATTTCAAAAGTATTTGGAAATTTTAAATATTTTTCAAAATATTTCAAATACAAATACTTCCCAAAGGTATTTAAAATACCTTCAAATACAAATACAAGAGTTACTGTATTTGACCCCATCCCTGACTTATATAAGATGAAACCTAAAATATTGATATATTTTACTCGTATAATATATAATATATACTGTATGTATATATGAGGCCCTCCAAGGAAGAAGTGGCTAAGCGACAAAAGTAAAAAATGCCAGAAAACGCAGTTAAAGTTGTACGAAATTTGAAAGTTTTATAACTTTTGAACTTTTGATGATATTTCGACGAAATATCTTCAAGAGTTCAAAAGTTATAAAACTTTCAAATTTCGTACAACTTTAACTGCGTTTTGTGGCGTTTTTTACATTTGTCGCTTAACCATTTCTTCCTTGGAGGGCCTCATATATAATATTATCTTTTATTGTGTTGAAGATATAGAAAATATTTAAAATACACTTATAATATTGCTTTGAATATGTACAGACATTTAAATACCCTCAAAAACTATAATAATAATAATAATTTTAATGTAAAATTTGTAACGTAACGTTATCTTCTTTTATATAGCCTGTGACAAAAGCAAATATGTGTTCATTCTTAGTTCGAGTGGACTCTATATGCCCATTTTATATTTCATTCTTGTCGACTTTTGGCGACATTTTCAAACGTAATAATAACTGGCTGACTTTTAGATAACTCTCCGATACGGGACTCGACTTAAGGAACCAAAGGATGATATATATGCTAATTAGTAACCACCTTTTCTACCTTGGTCAATGGTTTAACATGAATAACTTGTTAAGACAAGTTTAAAATCGACAACATTAGATTTCAGGATTTAGAAATTAAAGAATAAAGTTTCAAACAATAATAATTATTATTATTATTACGAACTTTGGCTTCTAAAATTCATGATGTTTTTGAATATCTAATTATCTCTCTATTATTAATATTAATTAAACGCATATTTAATATTAATATTTTCTTATTTTATAGCGAACTTTATTTAAGTGCATTTTATTATTTTAATTTAGCTTTTTCAATATCTCGTCTTATCAGGAGACATGATGTTTACAAAAGAAAATACTTAGTAACATCAGTATATATATATATATATATATATATATATATATATATATGAGAAATAATTTCTGAATATAAATTTTTGTACCATAGCGACATAACTTGTATAAAACTTCAGTAGAGAGCGCCCTCTACCGGGGGAATTACTCAACACTTGTGACGTCATAACGTGTAATTATTAAATAAATAATACTATATTCAGATGAACGGCCAATCACGTTCACCGGACAATTTCACTCGCTGTTCAACAATGAAATACTCTCGTAATTTATTAACTCTTTTTTTTTTAACCCGTAATTATAATCCAATTAACCTGAATATTGTTTGGCTAACGTGATTGTTTCCAAAAAACTTCGTGTCGTTACTCTTTTCCACTCGACAGGAGATTGGACTCATGAGAGTACTATTACACCCTGGTTGTTGATGGGAGTTTTGACTCTTTAGAATACTGCCGTAACACCCACCCACTGTACCATCGGTTCCGATAAAGGGAATACACTGGGACGTAAGGTAGGTGTGGCTCGTACCTCTTACGATGTAAAAAAGGCGTTAACTTCTCTCATTGTCAATGGCACTCGATGGTTTGTGTCATATTACGAAGATTTGATGTGGGATTTTGATTGGTGATCAGTTTTATAGATGTATTTAGACATTGCCCGTAACATTGTATACACTCAAAATAAAACCTTCAAAATTTAGAACTTATAACTTTTTTTTGAGAACGCATTCTTGGGGAACTTTTTCATTCTTTTCGATATCAAAGACTTCTTTTCAGATAAAATAGAATAACTATTTTAATGATACATAACTTCTTTAGATAGAAGAAACGGCCTTCAAAACTTCATTTTTGAGGGTGATTTGAGACGACAGAATATCATATTTCTTTGTATAAAAAGGTTGCGGAAAGTCTTTGTTTTCTGTGTAAGAAAGCGAACGCAGAGCGGCACAATTCCATTTTTTATAGGAGAGTCTCCATTAAGATTTAACTCTTTATTTTAACACGAATCCATATATACATAGAAGAGTCCTACCTGGAAAAAAGACAATAATAATCGTAATTCATGTAAGAGTATATACACACCGTAGTTTCGGTTTTCGAATCTCTATCAATGAAAGCATTGATCTCTCACCTCGGTGCATCATTACGATACATAGGAATTAAATGAAAATGTTTACGAGCTTAAGAATACGCACATGTGTGCACTTCATATACTGTAGAAATAAAAAAAGCAATTGTACGTGTATTAGTTATCACGTAGAAAACCCAAGTTTTATTTATTTACTTATTTTTTATTCAAATGAATAGGAAGAAAATGAAAACACACACACACACACACACACACAGAATGCAAAATTTAAGACTTATATAAATTAAGTCGTTATAATTTGATGTAATATACATATTAATTAATGTACGAACATTGAACAATTCCCCCCCCCCCCCCCCCCAAACAAGTTATTCATGAATCACTGCATGTGCGAATGTTCATAAGTGAAATCGCTTATCTTTTAAAACGCGACTACGCATTTTTGGACAACTGCACTACAGAAATCTACAAAGACAAGTAATCTTTTATATCTAAATTACCATCAAAGAACTTATTATAGTTAGTCCTTTTATCGCGGGTGGTTGATTGAGATGGGACCATGAAAGGGCCGCTGCGACAAGCGACGCGGTTCAAACATGTTCAAAATTGTTCATTCTTGTTATCATGATGTTTAAATTACTTCTTATTGAACTCTGTTTAAACTCGTGAATAGACTCACTATGTCTTTTTATCAACCTCCATTGTAGTCACCCCTAAAAGTAGTCGTCTATAGAGAAGAAATGAACAATTGCCCTCATACGTAAAATAGTCTCATCCTTTTATATTTGAAGGTATTCAGTGTTATGCTTTATCTAATTTATTAAAAACCATGGCCCACCCATATTATATATATATATATATATATATATATATATATAGCGAGCTCGAACCCCAGAGCTGCATGGAGCTAGGTGGCACTTTTCTGTATCTTACGTCACGACGAAGCGGTGAGTTGGTCACCCCAATTTAATTGACTGACTAAGGTAGCTCAGACTCGAGCGCCAGTAGTATAGCCGCGAAAGGTTAGAGTGCAGGAATGTTGCAAGTGATTACGTAATGTTGCAAAGGGGGTGGGGTTGTTGCAAAGGGGGGGTGTTGCAAAAAAAAGAAAAAAGAAAAAAAAGAAAAAAAGAGTACTGGCCTTTGTTGCCAACCGGGGTTGCAAGGGGCATGCAACTTGGAGGTGGAGTTCTCCCCCAAGCTTTTCGCCCCAAAGGGCCAGAAAGGAGGAGAGGTGTTCACCTGGCAGGAGCCAAGTGCATATTAAAACTTCAGCCGAGTAGGCGTTGTCTTATAGGCTCAGCCAGTTGGCTTAGAAGGCGTAAATGGCTAGAGTTGCCAGATACCACTTTTTAGCGATACCATTGTATACATTATTATAGACTCCTAATCATCCAGTTGGCTTAGAAGACGTAATTGGCTTGAGTTGCCAGATACCACTTTTTAGCATTATTATTGCCAGATACCACTTTTTAGCATTGCCAGATACCATTGTATACATTATTATAGACTCCTAATCAGCCAGTTGGCTTAGAAGACAAATGGCTTGAGTTGCCAGATTTTTTAGCATTATTATTGCCAGATACCGCTTTTTAGCGATACCATCTATACATTATTATAGACTCCTAATCAGCCAGTTGGCTTAGAAGACGTAAATGGCTTGAGTTGCCAGATACCACTTTTTAGCATTATTATGGTGAGTTGTCTCCAATTAAAAGATTTCGTGCCATGTATTCAGTTGCCAGATACCACTTTTTAGCGATACCATTGTATACATTTAGAATACCGGTAGTAGGTTTAGAAGGCGTAACAATTAGAATTATGTAAAACAACATTGCATCATTCTTTTTATTATAAATATATAGAAAATAAATATACATTTCAATAATAATTGAGGAATATGCATATAATCATAACAGTACAGGAAATATATACACACAATTATGGAGATATATAAAATAAATATACATTTCAAATAGAAATAAATATACATTTCAATAATAATAGAAATATGCATATAATCATAACAGTACAGGAGAAATATCACGCAAAATATATAAATACATTTCAATAATAATAGAAATATGTATATAATCATAACAGTACAGGAGAAATATCACGCAAAATATATAAATACATTTCACTTTTTTTTCAAAATATTAAACTCGCATTTAATCGAGTTTACAATTACATCATTATTGCTCTGCATTACGCAGTATATGCGGCTTAATAATATTTCACCGCTTAAAGTATAGGGAAACCTGTATTCGATATGAAGGGCTTTCATATCGTTCAGTACTATTTTTGTTCCCACTTTACAACCGGTTGGTAAATCATCTTTAAATACGTCTAGAATACAATCAAAAGCACGCACAAAGAGTTCATCGTTAGCTACATTATTAAACACAAGTTTATAAACACGCTTTTCCAATCGAGGGTTTATTTCTACCGACTCGAGCTTTTCAATCGTGAACTCACTCAACATATCGGCAATTGAAATAATCTTCTAAATCGTTACGACAACTGCGCGTTATATAAAGAAATAGTTCTTCAGGGTGAACGGTGTAGGTGAGCTCAGCCTTGTACCGATCAATTGCTTTGTACCAAAGTTCATGGTATTTCAAAGAGTCTAAACTTTTTAAATAAACGTCCAGCACTAGACCATTCTCACCAGCCCTACACTCGGTAAACCCATCGAGCAGAGCGGTGTATGCGTATTCAAGTACTGTATCAAAATAAAGCATATCCGTAACACGCGCGTCTAATATAGGTTTCAGCTTGCGGAATCCGACGATTTCAAACATTCTGTCGAGGATGAAACGGTTTCGCGTAGGAACAAGAGCGTTATTATCAGAAGCATTCTTCCACATCAGCCGTATATCAATGCACGGCCGATCGTTATTTATACACAACGTACGTACAACGGCGTATGAGGGTGCGTCACTAATCTGCTCTCTTCTTGTACCTACGTTAGCAGGTATTTTATAACGATCTTCACTCCACTTCTCAACTATCACGAAGATTCTATTCATCTCCTCGACACTTAAATAAACCCGTTTGTTTGTTTGTCTACATTCCGTTTCCAGTACATAGCTAACGGTACCGGATTTACGCCTGAACACGCGCAACGATTTCGTCACGGACACATCGTACGAGGCGTTGAGAATGCTGCTCAAAGGAAGTTCCATCGTATTCGAGGAGCGCACGTCCACTCGGCTCAAGCTCTGAGATAACTATGAGCCGTGTGAGGCACGCAGGTAGGCAGGAACGGTTCGACGGGCGGCTGACTCGATGATACGTGAATGGGGTTGTTCGAACTCGTATGATCCGCGAGTCGTACCGAATTGTTGTACATATTTGTTTTTCCGGTACAAGAATTAATTTCATCACTACCAGCCTACGCACCAGACAGTTTACCTCAGGGTAAGAACTAGGCACATTTTATGTTTTACTAACATCTTCACACTCCGGCGCACTATTTGAGAGGAACATATGCTCATATTTTTCCTTTCTGCCCATCAAACGATACTCGTCTCTAAAGTCTGTTAAAAACTCACGCAGGGAACTAGCCACAACCTCACTACGAACGTCATCATGATATACATTAATATAGTGATAAAAATACTTAAGATTGTCCATGATCACGAGATTCACATTTTCAGTCGTAGGGTATGAGTAATCGACATGGTGTAGCATGACGTAATACCGCTTGTCACACCACCCATCCGCAAGACTCATTATCCATACCTGCTGCTTCTCTTCTGCACGCGTTGTTTCTTTTACTTCACGGTATATGTGAGACTTTATAAAGTTTAGCTCTGCAGCATACTTCAGCACATCGTCTGTGCAACGAAAGCCTTCAACGGTCTCACCAGAACATCCGTAGAGTATTTGTACATCTTGGAACTTCGCACAATCCAATGTGTTTTTAAAAGAGACATAGGAGGGAGGAATAGGAAGTTTTTCGGTATCCACCACATCCTGGCACTTTGCTGAATACCATTTCATAAACGTTGTACAAGCAATATTAAAGGTAGCCATTTGAATACACGTCTGATCTTTTCTTCTGAATACACGTCTGATCTCTCGGGCTTACTGCAGTCGACTGACCACGCAGGGACTCCCAGATAGTAGCATGACTCACGGTCTTACAGTGGGCGGAGCTTAGAACTTTCACCTGCACACACACACACACACACACACACACACACACACACACAAAGGAGAAAGTGAAACGCTAATTGAAACATGATTTATTTAATAAACGAGATATTCAAGTTATATATATATATATATATATATATATATATATATATATATATATATATATATTTACAAATACGATTTAATAAACGAGATATTCAAGTTATATATATATATTTACAAATACGTGTATAAATCAATAGATACGATTATATACAAGACAAATAGAAGCATCATACGTTATGGTATCCAAAGGGTACGGTGTCATAGGCACCAGGTAACTGGTAACGTTTCCTATAGGTGTTACGGCACACCTTCGTACCCCTAAGTTCCTTCACGCCCCCCAGCTTCTGCGCCCGAAAATTGTGGGTGCCTACAATTAGTTGGGGAGTTTGTTCGCCCTCATCATCGTCCAAACATACTAGATCCTTCAACGATTCAAAGTTAACAACCCGCCGATTCGCATGGTTGAGCGTAATGCCTTTGCCTTCACGATATATTTCATTTCCTCCCCACCCTGACCCGTACCCCATAAGTTTTAGGTCCTGTTGAGACAAAAGAGTCGGCGTATGCGTTGTCCCCATACTCATCCTTGATCTCATCAGTGAGTTCGCCGAGGAACTCCCCAATAGTGGGCATGTATTCACCCTCCCTCTCTGTGAATATCACGCTATCTGTATCGGCATACAATACTCTCCGCCCAAGAGAATGCAATAGACCCCAAAGTTTTATACGGGCATAGGCTGTTGTGAAGCTGGCCACAGGTATGTTTGTAACCCTTGAGGTATCTGTGGCCAATTCAGTGTTGTTGTACTTTATTATGTAAGTATTACCTATATTCACGATCTCCATGACCTCTTTATCGGGAGCATTGGCATAATCCCAGACATCACTATAACTTTGTGCCAAATGAATGTTCCCTTTGCCTGTATTCTGCGCAAATTTTCCCCATAGATTGTTTAGACAACTTTGCACTAAAGCGCTTGCCAGGATTCTTTACAATTTGGGCACGATCAAGTTGTATACCTTCGCGGTCGCGGTAACGTTGAATATAGGCAGACTTTTCATCTTCGGTATCAACTCCTCGCGGATACCCTGATGCCTCAACCTTATCCTTCAAAAAGGCGTTTATATATGGTGTGAAAAGGTTGGGTAGCTTCTGAAACCTCCACACCTCATGTATCTTCAGTATTCTATAACCATGGCGTACGGCTAGGGCCAGCTCAGGACTTGTATATACGCCTCTGATCTTACGCTGGTGGGGTATATGGTTACAATCGCCGTTATCCTCTTCCGCGCACTTCACGCACAGGGGAAACATGAGCTTGTCGTCGATAACGACAGGTAAGATCGGCATCCATAAATTGCGTGGGGGGAGTACGTCTACGAAAGAGAGCCCAAAGTAACGATCATTCAAATTTCTTGAAAATTCATTGATGGATGGCAGGTTAGGTCCCACCAGTTTCTCAGGAGCGCCCACGGGGTACGGATTGTTCTTCATCACGTATGGGTACAAAGAACAGAAATCGTAGTAATGGAGCTTCACACCCTCCGTAGGTGGAAAGTATAGTCTGAATGGATTTGTACGTCCTCCAAACAAGCTATCACCACATTTGAGAGGATCCAACATCATTGAGCGCTTGATCGTGTTTATTTCCTCACGGTACACCTCGTCTGTCTCCATCCGTGCATCATATTCATGCTCCCACAAGACTTTGTGAGTGAACTGTAATCCTATAAGTTGATCGCGGGTGCGGATCCGTGCAAGACAGTCGGCAGGAGATCTACCGTGGATATCTCCGGCGATTCCGCACTCAGGACGGGGGCATCCATGCCACCAGCAACCGTTAAAGGAGTACACAGTCTTCACACCAGTGACACGGTTTTCACTTAACCCATCAACCCAAAAAACACGTCCATTAATCTTAATGGGTACTTCACCCGTGTTGCGAGCGTGCTTTATGTATACACCTGTCTGTTGCTGTAGGTGTATGAGCCAGTAAATAGCCTTGTGTCCGTAACTGCGGGGGTTGTTTCGGTGAATAATGGCTAAGGTGTCTTTAGGCATGAAGTTATTCTTGAACACCGTAAAACATAATGATGCGATGGTGGTTGCGACTTGCAGCGGATCGCATTTGAAACGGGCTATGTACATCCTTCTAAAGGCCTGGAAACATACTCTAAGCACGCGCACATCATTCACGCAATAACGCTCACATTCATCAGCTATATTATAAGGGTTACTTTCATTAAAACTGTTGTAGTATCGATCAAAGTCTTCACGTTCATCCATACAGTCAAAATAATGTTTGGGTGGTGGTGGGCCTACGTAGTTTAAAGTCTCGCTGGTGAGGAAAGTGTAAGGGAAGTATCCTTTGGAAACTTCAGCTGCTACTCCCATCACCTTGGGTAGCTTTGCTAATTTACAAGGTGTGAATAATAGTGTCTTTAAATTGTACATTGCCTCTTATTGCATCTGTATTAATTTGTTGCCTCTTTTCAATGGATCACCTGTAAATATCTCAGAGGATTCGTGTTCAAGCAACTCCTTATAAAGGAACTGCGTATCAAACTTTGCCCCGTTGTGGGCGAGAATATACAGATTACACAGTCATTTTTTTGAACTTGTCGGCTAACTTGACAATATAGGACACAAATAGTTTCACAGGACTATCGCGGACATTCGTTTTAAAAACGTTTGTCCGTTTACCGCATTTGGGGCACTCGTCACATTCGATACCCATACACTCATCACAGATGGTCTGGCTCACAAGTAAATGTGGAATTACCTCTTTGGTTTCAGCGTTCGTATATGTTTCTATATCGTAGTATACAGTTATACAAGGGTTATTTTAGGCTTAGCATCTTTCATATAACATACATGCTTTACTCCATCCGCCTTATATTCCTCCTGGCATGTAGGACAGTGAATTACGTCACACTTGTGCTTAAATTTTCCCCAATTATCCATTGTGTGAAACATACCACATTCACAGATTCTCATTTTCCTGCACGTGCCAATTGATTTATGGAAATCAAAACAGCTATTATTGAAAATGTGCGTCTACACACATCACAGTCTCTTCTCAGCGTCAACTACACGGCTTTCACATTTGGTGCTTTTACACTGCTCACATACCATGTGACATTCTTTACAATGTCGCACAATATCATCCGCAAACTCGAGGCACCCCTTACACAAATCATGATGTCTCCCATATTTTCGACTTTTGTCATAACTCGCGTAAAGCCACCTTATGTTACGGATGGGGAGATACGTTGTCCCTGACAATCCTAAAATAAGTAGGGGTCTTGTACGATCTCTCACACAGCTTTTAAAAACATACACAGTCCTACGACGATCATCCAGCCCAAATACAACTATACGAACATTCATTTCCTGTTCTACCCTTCTCAACTCTTCAGGACCCATATTACAGTCAAATTCAAGTTCACAGTCTACAGCTAGTTTACGGGCACGCTCCACGACCGTAGGCAACCAAATTTTTGTGGCCTGTGTATTTTGTACAGTAAACATACGTGCTAAGAGTACTGCTATAAAGCCGCAACCACGATCGACGTTTATATGCTTTCGGTAAATAATCGGAGAATTGAAGTTAAGAGTATACGGTATGGCACTATGACCCGCAACACGGAATACACGATCAATTTTTACCGTGAAGTTGTCCATATTAAAGGCTGTACTACTTTGGGCAGCTTGCATTATACGGCCTAATATATATTCTACATCTTCAGCCGCCAACGTCTAAATGGCACTATCACCCAATAATCGTCTACATCACCGTCATCTGACCCGAATCCAAAGGACAGACTCGTCCTGACTTCACGCTCGTCGCGATTCTGAAGAGCAAACTCTACAATACGCTGTACAACCCGGCGTAGCCCGCGCTCAATTCCATTGCTATACATGGCTCTAGGGTCGACCCTGACTCTATACCGATTTCTAGTCAAGGCTAGGGTGGGGGCTGCGGAGCGCACCAACTCGAACGTTATAACATCCTCAACAGAACGGGGGGCATCTGTGGCGGATGAATTAGGGGATATATTAGCGGAAGGTGCTGCTGGGGGGCCTGTTGCGTAGGAGGTTGAGGGTTGGGGATCTATTATTGTAGACTTAACAGAACGGGGGCAACTGTGGCGGATGAATAAGGGGATATATTAGCGGGAGGTACTGCTGGGGGTGTTGCGTAAGAGGTTGAGGGTTGGGGATCTATTACCGCTGCAACAGGCGCGTATTTCGGTCGCTTTATACCTGACGTGGGGTTCTCATACCTCCGCTTTGGACGTGCTACCGGTATCGCTGGTGAGGGTTCGTTGGCAGGGGAGGAGATCACAACTACACTGTCGTCGAGGTCATCCGTAATGTCAATGATGGGGTGCTCTACCTCATCGTCATTCACGGTTCTGTGGGAGAAGAAAGCAAAATATAAGGAACAGCACTCAAAATTTGTAATATTTTGTAAATGACCCACTTAGGAGTGTGACGTGTTAGAAATGGACTCTGTAGAAAAATTCAGATTCACGAGCCCATCCACATGTATTATATCTGGACCTACAGGATGTGGTAAAACTGTGTTTATGCTTAAAATCATTAAAGAAAAGGGAGAGATGTTCTCGAAATTTGTGCATAAAGTTATATGGTGCTATTCGACGTATCAATCAGTGTTCAACGAGTACCAAGATGATATTTTGTTCCACAAAGGCGTATATGACGTTAATTCGTTAAAGGGAAATGAACATACAATCATTGTAATTGACGATCTCATGTTGGAGATGGATAAAACGTTTGCCGAGACATTTACAGTATTCTCCCACCATCTTAACATAAGCGTGTTCTTCATCAATCAGAATCTATTTTTCAAAAATAGATACATGCGCGATGTGTCGTTAAATACGCAATATCTAGTCTTATTCGCGCAACGTAGAGATGTATCGCAAATTGGGGTATTAGCCAATCAAATGTTCCCGAATCAGCGGAAGGAGTTTTTGGAAGTTTATAAAGAAGCTACAAGCACGCGTTACGGATATTTGCTTTGCGACCTTCATCCGCGAAACACGTTTAGAGTGCTTCTGCGAACGAATATATTTCCAAACGAGCCTGAAACGGTGTATATTCCAGAATGACAAAGAGACTAAAGAAATACCGTGAATTAATAAAAATCTATCATCGACTGCCCCGGGCATTGCAGCAGATGTTTATTAAAATATCGACGCCGACTTTTTAAAATGCATCTGTGAAATCTGTCTTAACGTTATAAATTGCAATGTATCAATGAAAACCCCTCAGAAGGCTCGCCTACGCCGCTACAAGAACATAATACGTGCACTCGCTCGTAAAAGTCAAACTGTAGCGAAGAAAAAAACGAATTATTGTACAAACAGGAGGGTCATTTCTCCCCATCTTATTTTCAGTTTTGGGTCCTTTACTGACTAGATTAATATAATGAAGAAAGTGGTAGTGATTCCCCACGAGGTGTACGCTTCACTGCAAAGGAATCCAGACACGGATCTAGATCCCCGTAAAAGCAGACTTAAAAGAATGGAAAGCGAATTGCTAGCCCTATTAAACAGTGAAAAAACACCTGATGAGAAAAGAATCTTATACCAAGAAGCTCTGCAGAAATTTCTTCACGAGTACGAAAATTATAAGAGCCCTACAGAGATTCCTGTGGTTATTAGGCACAGCATGGGGGACGGTGGACATGGCGATATGGATCTGTGCCCGACGATACAGCTGACCAAAAAGATTAGCACACACCATATCGAACCTGTATTAAAAAGCACCCTCCCACATACATTGATGAGTAAAGGCTTAAGTCTTTATAATCTATTGAATGAGGATCCAGCCATACAATGGACCGATACAGGCGAGATCATTGTGGAAGGATCAAAGGTACAGGGATCGAATATCGTAGACATTGTCCATGATCTGGTGAGAAAGTGGGATAGGCCATCACCATCAGGATGGAAGCATATTAAAGCAAGACTACAACAAATAAATGTCCCTAAAACGTTGATAGGAAATCTGAACAGGTTAAAAGACTTGGAACATGCAACGCATGTGACACCGTTGAAGGAGCCGTCACCCCCGGCGGTAACACCTTTGAAGAGGAGCAAGAAGAGGTTAAACCAACCCTACCCACGTGCCTCTAAAATACGCAAATGGCTAACGTATTAACTAAACGCTATTATGACATTTCTAACCCATCCTCTTACGGCGGCGTAGATAGACTGTACAGAAGTGTTTACGGAGTAAAAAAAAGATGAAAGATTTTTGAGGGAGCAGGACGCTTATACGCTTCATAAGCCTGTGAGAAAAAGGTTTAAAACAGCCAAGACAACGGCTTCCTCGATTGATTCTATTTGGCAAGCAGATTTAACAGACATGCAAAGATATTCTGTATAACGATGGTTACCGCTACACTCTATTCATAATAGACGTATTCTCTAGATATCTGTGGCTAGTTCCTCTGAAAAATAAATCACCTGAAACAGTAGCTAAAGCCACCAAAACGCTAATGTTAAAAGAAAACAGGGTTCCTGGCTATTTTTGTACGGATATGGGGAAGGAATTTATAGGCCGTGCTTTTCAGAACATGTTGACAGAGTTTAATATCAGCGATTACACAACCAATTCTATACATAAGGCTTCTTTAGCTGAAAGAGTTCAGCGCACCATAAAGGAACGCATGCACCGTTATTTTACACATAAAAACACATACAGATTTCTAGACATTCTGGAATCATTGGCACCATCGCACGATTGGGACAACACCTAACGAAGTTTTAGAAAGAGGTACGCTCCCGAGGAGAGATGGATCACCACCAACACCACACTCGGCGCGCTTCAAAATCAATGATTATGTAAGGCTGTCGCGTTCGGGGAACAAATTCGCAAAGGGTTTTGAGCAAGGATGGACACGCGAGATTTTTAAAGTTAGGGCTATGAGACCTAAAGGTGAGATAATGATGTATTACATTGAAGATTTGAATGGGGAAGAAATCTCAGGAGGTTTTTACCGCGAGGAAATGCAGAAAGTTACGTTTAATTTAGGAAAAAATGTGTTTAAAATTGAGAAAATTTTAGGAAGCAAAGGTTCAGGAAAGAGAAAAATGTACCTGGTGAAATGGCTAGGGTACCCAGAAAGCTTCAACACCTATATAAAAGCTGATGCAATAATGAAGCTTAAATAGTATGCAACATGGCTCCTAACCATTTCTACGTCACACTCCCGTCCTCCTCGTCCCTGTCTGTACACCCTAACAACACACTAGCCAACTTTGTAACAGAGCTCCACGGGCACATTGAATTGGGTCGTGATTCGTATGAGGTGGGGATATGCGAAATTCAGCTGGACACCATCTTTTTAAATATTGAACATAAAGAAACCGTTTTTATGATTCTTAGAGACATTGACGAGTGTGAAAAAGCTGGGGTAGCTATGGATGAAACTATGCGTATCGCTCGGACTAAGGCTGCACGGTATTACAGTACAGAAGTAAGACTAGGACCGGGTCAATATGGTTCGGCCGAGGATGTTGTGAGAGCTTAAACGTAAGTTTAAGAAACTCAAACCTTACGAATGATTTAGTATACGAAATCGTAAACAACCCTGCACATACACTAATCCTAAAATCAAAGACTAACAGACGTATTAAAGACCATAGAAAGTTCCAAATTCTAACCAATGGCCGATATAGGCAGTCTTCCAAAGAGACACATTTCACGAGACACAGCATGACTTGTCCAGATTAATGTATCAATTGAAGATGGAGAAATTGGCTGAAAGGTCCCAGACATGTGCTATATTTACAGTAATATAGTGGAGCACCAGTTTGTTGGGGATACCCAGGCACGCCTGCTGCGCATTGCTCACATCCCCAACCATAGAGGAAGGAGTTTGAGTATTACATATGACAGACCCCATTATGTGAATGTCGCAACTAATTTAATAACCAATATCTCAATATATATAAGAACGATTGAGGGTGAAAACTTCCCATTCGGTAACGGGAGCTTAACAGTGAAGCTACACTTTCGACGCACTGAGTTATAATGGATAGAAAGCCTTTCACCGTCTATCGAGGGGTGAGATACCAGCGCGGTAGTGGACTTGGATCCATTTTTTCATCCATACTACGTACGGCTGTTCCTTTGCTGAAGAGGGGTGCCAGATACCTTGGAAGGAAAGCGCTACAATCAAGCCTTAACACTGCAGAAGACATATTGGCCGGGGCTAAACCTAAAGAAGCTCTAAAAAAACATTTAAAGCGTACACGAGACGAAATCATCAAAGATGCAAAGAGAAAAATGCGTGGTGGCGGGAAGAAGAAGAAGAGGGCTCCCCGGAAGAAGGGGTCACGTGGTATTAAACGTAAAAGGCTATCAAAAAAGAAGTACTGTAAGCGAATGAAACCTATGGTTGACCACTTTTTTGACTGATATAAGCTAAGGACATTGATCTCATGAATCATAGTTTGTTTACCACTTGTCGAGAGAGGAGTCACTATTTCGCCATGGCACGCTTCATCCACCCATGTAGTTCACAATGCTGTAAATCGGAGCTGTCCCTTTTTGAGCTGCCTCCACCCCAAGTTTCTATTGAGCATAGTAACTATTACAATTAACCCTTTAAACAAAATTAGTTCCCCGAGTGCACCTATAGAATTCGTGATACCCAGCTCAGGCCCTTACTTTTTTGATCCAATCTGTGTGCACATGTACGCTAAGCTACGTATAGCCCATTCTGATGGAACGGTCTGCGATGACAAATATGCTGTATACCCTGAAACAAACTTTCTGCACTCCATATTCAACCAGTGTGACGTATATTTAAATCAGACCAACATATCGGCAGGCACGGGGCACTATCATCTACGAGCCTATCTGGAAAATGTCCTCAACTTTTCCAAAGAAGCGAAGGCTACCTTTTTAAGTGCCGAGGGATGTTATGAAACTAAAGATGAAAATAGTATAAAGGACAAATTTAAAAATTCTAAAAAGAAAATATACGAGTGTTTTGGACGGTTGCACACAGATTTCACTTTCCAGGAGAAGTTGCTTGTCAACGGGGTGGATACGAAAATAAAGCTCACCCGCACGAGTCCTGAGATCTGCTTAAATCTGGATGCTGATCAAGAAGAGGGTGCAAAGCCCGTTGTGGTTCACATTATGGACACATACCTCCGCGTACGGCGAGTGAAATTAAGTTCACCAAAACAACTAGAAATTGAGAAAAATTTACTAAACGCTACAGTGAAATATCCTATTAACAGAGTGCAAATCAAACTATATACGGTTCCTGCAGGGTTGGCATCGAAGCAGATAGAAAACATTGCCCTGGGAAATCTTCCTAAAAGGATATTAATCGGCATGCAGGACCATGCTTCGGTGAATGGAAAATATAAAAAGAGTGCCTTTAAATTCGAGAATTTCGGACTTAAAAATATAACTCTATACGTTAATGGCACTGCTTTGGGTGGAACAATGGGTACGGACTATTCATCAGACGCTGTGTTACCTCTTTGTGCCAGAGCCTATAGTAATCTGACCCATATTGCAGGTGATTGTGATGAGCTTGGTAATGGGGTAACGCAGGAAGAATTCATTGATCAATTTAACCTTTATCCATTTGACATTACACCTGACTTATCTGCTAGCGTAAATACCCATTTAACCCCACAGCAGAGCGGAAACATCTCAGTGCGGCTGGAATTCGCCAAGCCTATAGACGCTCCTATTAGTGTAATAGTATATCTCGAATCGTAAGCCCTAATAGAAGTAGATAGATTTAGGAGCGTTATCACTGACTTTTAAAATGGATGCTAATACACTTCAGAAAGTAATGGAACGAGTCACACGTTCCAAATTTATCGGCGTGTTTGCGAAGAATGAAACATTGAGTTTGCCAATACGCGAGAATGCGGTAGTCTTATTGTGAACACAGATGTCATCGGTAATGAAGGGATTCACTGGATCGCTGTCTATTTTAAAAATAGACAGCGCCTGTACTATTTTGATTCACTCGGTACTCAACCCTGGAGTGACCCTATTATTGTAAAATTTCTCGCTCAGTTACATATTCCCGAAGTTGTATGGAACCCATTTCGTATACAAGGATATTTTAGTAATGTTTGCGGAATGTACTGCGTCTCATTTCTCACGCATATGTCATGTGATAAAGAATTTATAATTTTTTAAATTTATTTGACCCGTGTCACACTCGCCGAAACGATGAAATGGGATGCAGACAGATAAAAATCCGTTTTCCAATTGTACGTACTCGTTGTATAGTATAATGTTTTTGTTCGTATATTTGTAACGGTATATTCTGTAGTTGGTTATTGTACTGATTTCTTTCATTTAATAAATTTATGAAAATATATTGTCTTCTTACCCCAAAAAGCTCGAAAAACACTTACATTATTTCGGTGTGACATTGCTGACTGATCAGTATATCCTCCAAGGCTATTTACTGGCTCATACACCTACAGCAACAGACAGGTGTATACATAAAGCACGCCCGCAACACGGGTGAAGTACCCATTAAGATTAATGGACGTGTTTTTTGGGTTGATGGGTTAAGTGAAAACCGTGTCACTGGTGTGAAGACTGTGTACTCCTTTAACGGATGCTGGTGGCATGGATGCCCCCGTCCTGAGTGCGGAATCGCCGGAGATATCCACGGTAGATCTCCTGCCGACTGTCTTGCATGGACCCGCACCCGCGATCAACTTATAGGATCACAGTTCACTCACAAAGTCTTGTGGGAGCATGAATATGATGCACGGATGGAGACAGACGAGGTGTACCGTGAGGAAATAAACACGATCAAGCGTTCAATGGTGCTGGATCCTCTCAAATGTGGTGATAGCTTGTTTGGAGGACGTACAAATCCATTCAGACTATACTTTCCACCTACGGAGGGCGTGAAGCTCCATTACTACGATTTCTGTTCTTTATACCCATACGTGATGAAGAACAATCCGTACCCCGTGGGCGCTCCTGAGAAACTGGTGGGACCTAACCTGCCCTCCATCAATGAATTTTCAAGAAATTTGAATGATCGTTACTTTGGGCTCTCTTTCGTAGACGTACTCCCCCCACGCAATTTATGGATGCCAATCTTACCTGTCGTTATCGACGACAAGCTCATGTTTCCCCTGTGCGTGAAGTGCGCGGAAGAGGATAACGGCGATTGTAACCATATACCCCACCAGCGTAAGATCAGAGGCGTATATACAAGTCCTGAGCTGGCCCTAGCCGTACGCCATGGTTATAGAATACTGAAGATACATGAGGTGTGGAGGTTTCAGAAGCTACCCAACCTTTTCACACCATATATAAACGCCTTTTTGAAGGATAAGGTTGAGGCATCAGGGTATCCGCGAGGAGTTGATACCGAAGATGAAAAGTCTGCCTATATTCAACGTTACCGCGACCGCGAAGGTATACAACTTGATCGTGCCCAAATTGCAAAGAATCCTGGCAAGCGCTTTAGTGCAAAGTTGTGTCTAAACAGTCTATGGGGAAAATTTGCGCAGAATACCGGCAAAGGGAACATTCATTTGGCACAAAGTTATAGTGATGTCTGGGATTATGCCAATGCTCCCGATAAAGAGGTCATGGAGATCGTGAATGTAGGTAATACTTACATAATAAAGTACAACAACACTGAATTGGCCACAGATACCTCAAGGGTTACAAACATACCTGTGGCCAGCTTCACAACAGCCTACGCCCGTATAAAACTTTGGGGTCTATTGCATTCTCTTGGGCGGAGAGTATTGTATGCCGATACAGATAGCGTGATATTCACAGAGAGGGAGGGTGAATACATGCCCGCTATTGGGGAGTTCCTCGGCGAGCTCACTGATGAGATCAAGGATGAGTATGGGGACAACGCATACGCCGACTCTTTTGTCTCAACAGGACCTAAAACTTATGGGGTACGGGTCAGGGTGGGGGAGGAATGAAATATATCGTGAAGGCAAAGGGTATTACGCTCAACCATGCGAATCGGCGGGTTGTTAACTTTGAATCGTTGAAGGATCTAGTGTGTTTGGACGATGATGAGGGCGAACGACCTCCCCAACTAATTGTAGGCACCCACAATTTTCGGGCGCAGAAGCTGGGGGGCGTGAAGGAACTTAGGGGTACGAAGGTGTGCCGTAACACCTATAGGAAACGTTACCAGTTACCTGGTACCTATGATACCGTACCCTTTGGATACCATAACGTTTGATGCTTCTATTGTTAACTGACACGTATTTGTCTTGTATATAATCTTTGATGTCTATTGATTTATTACACGTATTTGTAAATATATATATATACTTGAATATCTCGTTTATTAAATCGTATTTGTAAATATATATATATATATATGAATATCTCGTTTATTAAATAAATCATGTTTCAATTAGCGTTTCACTTTCTCCTTTGTGTGTGTGTGTGTGTGTGTGCAGGTGAAAGTTCTAAGCTCCGCCCACTGTAAGACCGTGAGTCATGCTACTATCTGGGAGTCCCTGCGTGGTCAGTCGACTGCAGTAAGCCCGAGAGATCAGACGTGTATTCAGAAGAAAAGATCAGACGTGTATTCAAATGGCTACCTTTAATATTGCTTGTACAACGTTTATGAAATGGTATTCAGCAAAGTGCCAGGATGTGGTGGATACCGAAAAACTTCCTATTCCCCCCTCCTATGCCTCTTTTAAAACCATTGGATTGTGCGAAGTTCAAGATGTACAAATACTCTACGGATGTTCTGGTGAGACCGTTGAAGGCTTTCGTTGCACAGACGATGTGCTGAAGTATGCTGCAGAGCTAAACTTTATAAAGTCTCACATATACCGTGAAGTAAAAGAAACAACGCGTGCAGAAGAGAAGCAGCAGGTATGGATAATGAGTCTTGCGGATGGGTGGTGTGACAAGCGGTATTACGTCATGCTACACCATGTCGATTACTCATACCCTACGACTGAAAATGTGAATCTCGTGATCATGGACAATCTTAAGTATTTTTATCACTATATTAATGTATATCATGATGAGGTTCGTAGTGAGGTTGTGGCTAGTGCCCTGCGTGAGTTTTTAACAGACTTTAGAGACGAGTATCGTTTGATGGGCAGAAAGGAAAAATATGAGCATATGTTCCTCTCAAATAGTGCGCCGGAGTGTGAAGATGTTTAGTAAAACATAAAATGTGCCTAGTTCGTTATCCTGAGGTAAACTGTCTGGTGCGTAGTCTGGTAGTGATGAAATTAATTCTTGTACCGGAAAAACACCTATGTACAACAATTCGGTGCGACTCGCGGATCATACGAGTTCGAACAACCCCATTCACGTATCATCGAGTCAGCCGCCCGTCGAACCGTTCCTGCCTACCTGCGTGCCTCACACGGCTCATAGTTATCTCAGAGCTTGAACCGAGTGGACGTGCGCTCCTCGAATACGATGGAACTTCCTTTGAGCAGCATTCTCAACGCCTCGTACGATGTGTCCGTGACGAAATCGTTGCGCGTGTTCAGGCGTAAATCCGGTACCGTTAGCTATGTACTGGAAACGGAATGTAGACAAACAAACAAACGGGTTTATTTAAGTGTCGAGGAGATGAATAGAATCTTCGTGATAGTTGAGAAGTGGAGTGAAGATCGTTATAAAATACCTGCTAACGTAGGTACAAGAAGAGAGCAGATTAGTGACGCACCCTCATACGCCGTTGTATGTACGTTGTGTATAAATAACGATCGGCCGTGCATTGATATACGGCTGATGTGGAAGAATGCTTCTGATAATAACGCTCTTGTTCCTACGCGAAACCGTTTCATCCTCGACAGAATGTTTGAAATCGTCGGATTCCGCAAGCTGAAACCTATATTAGACGCGCGTGTTACGGATATGCTTTATTTTGATACAGTACTTGAATACGCATACACCGCTCTGCTCGATGGGTTTACCGAGTGTAGGGCTGGTGAGAATGGTCTAGAGCTGGACGTTTATTTAAAAAGTTTAGACTCTTTGAAATACCATGAACTTTGGTACAAAGCAATTGATCGGTACAAGGCTGAGCTCACCTACACCGTTCACCCTGAAGAACTATTTCTTTATATAACGCGCAGTTGTCGTAACGATTTAGAAGATTATTTCAATTGCCGCTATGTTGAGTGAGTTCACGATTGAAAAGCTCGAGTCGGTAGAAATAAACCCTCGATTGGAAAAGCGTGTTTATAAACTTGTGTTTAATAATGTAGCTAACGATGAACTCTTTGTGCGTGCTTTTGATTGTATTCTAGACGTATTTAAAGATGACTTACCAACCGGTTGTAAAGTGGGAACAAAAATAGTACTGAACGATATGAAAGCCCTTCATATCGAATACAGGTTTCCCTATACTTTAAGCGGTGAAATATTATTAAACCGCATATACTGCGTAATGCAGAGCAATAATGATGTAATTGTAAACTCGATTAAGTGCGAGTTTAGTATTTTGAAAAAAAAGTGAAATGTATTTATACAGGGTGGGCGGAAAGTAGCTCCCTAATTTAAATTACATATAAATTATGTATAAATTGTGATTGTATTGTTATATTGTGTTGTGTTCTCTAAAGTGGTACAATTGTAACGGTAATCTTTTTTTCTCTAAAGTGTTCTCTTTGTGTTCTCTAAAGTGGTATAATTGTAACGTTCATTTTTTTTTTTCATTTCAGATTGAAACATGGCTGAGCGTTTTACACTGCAGGAGCGTGCCCAGTTGGCGGCACGGTACGAAGTTTGGCAATCTGTCGTTCGAGTTCAAAGATGGTGGCGGGCCATTCACGGACCACGTGCCCAAGTGGACCCGAAACAATCAAGAACTGCCACTCGAAGCTCATGACCACGGGGTCTGTGGCAGATGTTCGAAGATGTGGTCGCCCTTCGACATCCAGGGCCCAGGAGACGGTGCAGGCAGTTCAGGAAATGTTCGCACGGAGTCCACGAAAGTCAACTCGCCAGGCAGCTCGGGAAAGTGGACTCTCCCGCTACTCAGTGCGAACTGTGCTGAAGAAGGAGCTGAACTGGCGTGCGTGGATGCCGCATTACTGCCAATCTCTCTCGGACGAGGACCGACATTCGCATGGAGTTCGGGGAAATCATGCTGGCTTGGCATGAAGACTGGCCCCATCTCTTCCGCAACATCCTCTAGAGCGACGAGGCGGTGTTCCACGTCGGAGGCTTTGTCAACCGCCACAATTGCCACTACTGGGCAGGAGAGGATCCCATGGTTACCGCTGAAAAACGGCAGAATCGGTTCAGTGTAACGGTGTGGTGTGGTATGACCTCAGATCAGGTTGTGGGCCCGTTCCTTCTGCGCAACACCATGAATGCTGAGCGGTACCTTGCTATGTTGCGAAACGAGGTCTGGCCGGTTGTCAGCACATGGGAGAACATCGACGATCTGATATTTATGCAAGATGGCGCCCCTCCGCACTTCGCTCTTGTTGTCCGTGAGTGGCTGGATGCCCACTTCCCTGGGCGTTGGATGGGTCGTCGTGGTCCACATCAATGGCCAGCCAGGAGCCCCGACTTGACACCGTGCGACTTCTTTCTTTGGGGGTGGTAAAGGAAGAAGTCTACCGCACCAAACCGAGGACATTGGAAGAACTGGAGGACCGATTCGGGAAGTCATGTCCTCCATCCCGCCGGAGTTCCTGCTAAAGTCAGTGGACGCCATTCCTGGGCGGCTCCAGAAGCTGGTGGAAGAGTTGGAGCCCACATTGAATTTTAGAGAAAACCTACCATGTATGCCTACCTTTTCATATTATTTCTTCTGAAATAAATGGATAATATACGTATTTTTTTACCAATCCAAAATAGGGAGCTACTTTCCGCCCACCCTGTACTATATTTTGCGTGATATTTCTCCTGTACTGTTATGATTATATACATATTTCTATTATTATTGAAATGTATTTATATATTTTGCGTGATATTTCTCCTGTACTGTTATGATTATATGCATATTTCTATTATTATTGAAATGTATATTTATTTCTATTTGAAATGTATATTTATTTTATATATATCTCCATAATTGTGTGTATATATTTCCTGTACTGTTATGATTATATGCATATTCCTCAATTATTATTGAAATGTATATTTATTTTCTATATATTTATAATAAAAAGAATGATGCAATGTTGTTTTACATAATTCTAATTGTTACGCCTTCTAAACCTACTACCGGTATTCTAAATGTATACAATGGTATCGCTAAAAAGTGGTATCTGGCAACTGAATACATGGCACGAAATCTTTTAATTGGAGACAACTCACCATAATAATGCTAAAAAGTGGTATCTGGCAACTCAAGCCATTTACGTCTTCTAAGCCAACTGGCTGATTAGGAGTCTATAATAATGTATAGAATGGTATCGCTAAAAGCGGTATCTGGCAATAATAATGCTAAAAAATCTGGCAACTCAAGCCATTTACGTCTTCTAAGCCAACTGGCTGATTAGGAGTCTATAATAATGTATACAATGGTATCTGGCAATGCTAAAAAGTGGTATCTGGCAATAATAATGCTAAAAAGTGGTATCTGGCAACTCAAGCCAATTACGTCTTCTAAGCCAACTGGATGATTAGGAGTCTATAATAATGTATACAATGGTATCGCTAAAAAGTGGTATCTGGCAACTCTAGCCATTTACGCCTTCTAAGCCAACTGGCTGAGCCTATAAGACAACACCTACTCGGCTGAAGTCTTAATATGCACTTGGCTCCTGCCAGGTGAACACCTCTCCTCCTTTCTCTCCTCCTTTCTCTCCTTTCTGGCCCTTTGGGGGGAATAGCTTGGGGGAGAACTCCACCTCCAAGTTGCATGCCCCTTGCAACCCCGGTTGGCAACAAAGGCCAGTACTCTTTTTTTTCTTTTTTTCTTTTTTCTTTTTTGCAACACCCCCACCCCCCTTTGCAACATTACTTAATCACTTGCAACATTCCTGCACTCTAACCTTTTTCGGCTATACTACTAGCGCCCATCCCTCACTTTCTTTGGGGATATGGGACATGGATGCCTATATATATATATCGGGTGGCCACAAAAAAACTTTACTTAATTGAAAGTTTAATAACTGCAACAATTCAAAACTTATGCGATTGAGATTTTGCACACATTAACAGATGCATATAATCTATAATTGCTGGAATTTTCAATATGTAGGTTCTATAGTTTTGTTACAGTGAACAATTTAAAAGCATATGTCTAAAAATAGCATGCCTGGTGTGCATCTGACACGTACGTGCGCTAGCGTAGGCTAAACCTAATGTAGCGTAGTATGACACGCGCGCTGGCGTAGGCTAAACCTAATGTGAATTTGCTTTCTTTTATTTTTCCGCTAAAACCCCGCCAGCATGACGTTAAGTAAAAGTGATAAAGCCATCATAGAAGCATGTGTCAAGGAAAAAGGTTGGAATGGAAATAGGATTGTCCGAGAATTCCCCGCAAAGAACTGGACTCGTCAAAGTGTTTATAACTTAATAAGAAAGATAAAGGATACTGGATCAACAGCTAGAAAACCCGGCAGCGGCAGGCCCAAAAGTGTTTCAACAGAAGAAAATAAGGCTGCCGTGGAGGAACTGATTCAATCCCAGGAGAATACACCAAGAACTCATCGCTCCCAGAGACAGATTGCGTACGACCTTGGGATTTCTCGCTCCTCTGTACAAGGGATTGTAAAACGTTTGAAATTGAAGGCGTACAAGAGAATTCGAGTTTCTCGGCGTGATCAGAATGTAAGACAGCGTAGAAAGACCCGCTGTAAATCCCTATATGAACGCTACTCAGCTGAAGACGTGCAAAAAGTTGTGTTTACAGACGAAAAGGATTTCACGTTGGAGGTGGCCAAAAACAGGCAAAATGACAGGGTTTATGGTTCAAGGAAAAAGGACATTCCTCCCTCCAGGCTTTATCATGAAACCTCACGATTCAGCAGAAAAGTAATGGTATCGGCGGGAATTTCATGGAAGGGGAAAACACGAATTCATTTTAATGCCACAAACGAAACTAAAGTTAACTCTGAGCGCTACATCAACCTGTTAGATAATGGGTTACTTCCTGATTGTCGTCAGCTGTATCCTGATGAGGCCTACATTTTCCAGCAAGATGGGGCACCCGCCCATACAAGCCGAGCGACCCAAAATCATCTAGAGCAAGAGACCCCTAATTTCATCAAAAAGGATGAATGGCCGCCTTAGTCCCCGACTGTAATCCGATGGACTATTCAGTATGGGATTCCCTCATGGTGAAGGTTTACGGCAGCCAGAAAGACAAATTCACCGAAGATGAACTTAAGGAGAAAATCAGTAGAGCATGGGAGGATATCACCTTAGATGAGGTTCGAAAGTGCATCTCCTCGTGGAAGAAGCGATTGAGGGCAGTTTACCAACAGGGAGGTGGTCACATTGACCATTTGTTTAAGTAAATTTTGTTACGTTCAAATTCATTTTCTTCGGCATGCTATTTTTAGACATATGCTTTTAAATTGTTCACTGTAACAAAACTATAGAACCTACATATTTGAAAATTCCAGCAATTATAGATTATAACTATCTGTTAATGTGTGCCAAAGCTCAATCGCATAAGTTTTGAATTGTTGCAGTTATTAAACTTTGAATTAAGTAAAGTTTTTTTGTGGCCACCCGATATATATATATACTGTATATATGATGAAAAAATCGCTCTCAATAGGGTTCGAATCCACCACCATTTGAATAGAATATGAGGGTGCTAGTCACTACGACGGGCTGTGGCTAGCGCCCTCACCTTCTGCTTAAAATATGGTGGGGGCGATTTTTTTATCATAAAAAATCGTGCGTGTTCATGCACGATATTCCATATATATATATATATATATATATATATATATATATATATATATATGAGAAATCCAATGACAAGGAGGAATGTAAATGCCATGAAAAGTCTTCTTTAATGCGCAACGTTTCGAGCAATACGCTCATCATCAGGCTAGATAATAACAATATGAAATTAGAATATTATCTAGCCTGATGATGAGCGTATTGCTCGAAACGTTGCGCATTAAAGAAGACTTTTCATGGCATTTACATTCCTCCTTGTCATTGGATTTCTCCTAAATATTAAATTGAAGCTTTGTAGAAGCAACCCGCATGACTATATATATATATATATATATATATATTATATTTCTAAAATTTGGACAATAATTGTGAATTTCCGAAACTGATTCACGAAATGGAAGTGAAATTAGGCCAAGTTTCTTGGTCTGTGAATTCTTACACGATTGGTGCTTCGTTTCCATCTGGAATTCGATGACGGTTTTTTCTTAGCCAAGTTGGTGTAGTTTTTATATATTATATTCGTTTGGAAACAAAAGGAATATAACCTCTCTCTCTCTCTCTCTCTCTCTCTCTCTCTCTCTCTCTCTCTCTCTCTCTCTCTCTCTTTGACTGCCAGTTCCGATCGGAACGGGAGCTGCTTGGCGTCGATCTGAACCTGGGAGGGAACGAACTATAGGTTAATCTTGGTGTACAGACCTCCGCATCTCCTCCTTGAGGAGGATACAGCCCTGTACACCGAACTCCGTAGCCTGCTAGTGGGCAGGGTGTGTATAGTTTTAGGAGACTTCAACTGTCGCGGCATAAACTGGGAAGACAGGACTGCTGATGCCGAAGGGAGGAGGCTAGTTGACTTTGCTGATGAGAACTTCCTGACTCAGTGGGTAAATGGGCCTACACGAGGCGAAAGCGTTCTAGACTTAGTATTCACGACCGAAGACAACCTCGTCACTGGCCTCACCATTGACAAATCGTTGGGCGGGAGTGATCACGGTCTGATTAGTTCTGTGTCTGCGTCCCTCCGGTGAAGCGTAGTAAGCTCGATCTACGGCGGGCGGACTTTGTTGGCCTCCGGGATAGCGTAGGTGAGATGGGGTTAGAGGTCGGCGGCGATGTTGAGGGAGTGTGGAGTGCATTCCGGGACCAGTTTATGGTGCAGCAGTCTGCTGCCATACCCTCAAAACCGGTCATCCCTGCTTCAACGCAGCCTAAGTGGTTCAGTCGGGACATCGCTTCGGTTATCCGAAATAGGAAAGCTGCGTATAGGAGGGCGAAGGCCAATCGTTCCCATGAGAACACTGAGGCATATGTCCGCCTGTGCAGGGAAGTGAAGGCAAAGGTTAGGCTAGCCAAACGTAACGAAGAACTCCGGGTGGCAAGCCTCTACAAGGGGAACCCTAAGGAGTTGTTCAGTTATGTTAATAGTAGAAAGCCCATTAGAAGCATGATAGGCCCGTTAAAGGACCCCAGCGGCGCGCTGCGGACGTCCGACGCGGACATCGCTAATGTGCTGAATGAGTACTTTGTGGGAGTGTTCACCAGGGAGGACACCCGCATCATCCCCGAGCCAGGCGTCAGGCACGAAGGTGCTGGCCTGGATCATGACTCCAGATTCCTGGGATCTTGGGAGCATTGCTCCAGTAAATTTGACCATGAGAAAAAGTAAATTTGGGTTTGGGTTTTGTTCATCCGCTAGACGTTATGCAATTTTTTTGCGTATACGTTCTTGTACAAACCAATTTTTTTAAATTACAAATTTAGTTATTTTAAGTTTAGTTGGTAATTCCATATTTAACAATTTTTTTTATTTTTTGTTAAGCTTCAATGTTTTGATAATTAAAATTTTATTAAAACGTATATTTTTTTAATATAAAATTATCAGGATTGGACTATGTTCCATTGATCTCGGCCAGGTTTGATAAATTGGCCAGATAATTACTTGTGCGGTTTTAAGTAATCCACCATGACTCTAGAATTGAAAAGTTTAGTTAAGTTTAAACTTACTTTTACTTACTTTAACTTACCTACTTTTACTTACTCTTCCTTACTTTTACTAAGTTTAAAGCACTTACTTTTACTTACTTTCATTGTACTATATTTACTTACTTTTACTCACTTTTACCATACTATATTTACTAACTTTTACTTATTTTGTATTTTTTCAGGTAGTCAATAATCAATAATGGATCCTAATATTGATGAAGTTGGAGAGAAAAGTGAGGGTGTTAAAAGGGGTTACTTTTGTGGTCAATGCAAGAACAAATATTCAAAGAAGCAAAACTGGGAGGAACATTTTAATTCCAAAAAAAATATTTGTTACAATCCAAGAGGTCCCAGAGTTTGGGCCCACAGCTTAGATATTGCAGTAAAGAAATACCAGGATGAAGTGCAGCAAAGAGATACGGCAAAGCAGTCATTTAGTTTGTTCACAAAATGTGCTAGTGCTAGACCTCAGAAAAATGAACCAACTTCATCAACTGCTAATCTAGAAAATGAAACTTTTTCACTAGATGTTTCACAGACTGAAGAAAGTGCTTCTCCTCCACCTAAGAAACAAAAGGTAAGTGAGGAATCTGCGCATCAGACTAACAAAACTGCTTTAGAGGAATTTTAAAATTCCCAAATCCAGAAGACATTGAATGCAATTTTGCGCCTAACAAAAGAAACTCACCAAGCTGTTGTGGTTAATAAAGAGAAGAGTCAAAATATGCCTTCAAGTTCAAGTGTTGCATCCAAATCTAATAAAGCAAAAAGCAACAAATTTGACATTTCCATAGCCCATTTAAGCAAGTGTAAATCAATACAAGAAATCCTGAACAATGATTTGATCAAATCTGCATTCAAATTGGTGGAAAAGAAGGATCTAGGGCATGCTGATGATTCATTTTCAGTACCAAGTGATATAATGGAAAACATTGCAAATAGTGACACTAATATGCCTGATGTAGATATAGCTATTGAGGATGAAGATGATGATAATCAAGAAGATATTGATGATGCTTCTGATGATAAAATGTTTACATTATATTGCATAGCTTGCACAGACCCCAAAGCATGTGCTTCAGACAAACATTCTAACATAAAAGGTTACTTCAATGTTAAAGATTTAACCAATGTATGCAAACAAGGAGAAAATCAAGAGAGATGGTTTAGAAATCTGAAAACCCACCTGAAGAGACATTTAATTAAACTTCAGCATCATGAAAGAGCTGTTGTTTATGAAGTGATGAAAACATCTTCTCGGAACACTACTAAACGTATAGAAGACTTATGTGGCAACATCTTATACTACATAATGAAAACAAACACTGCATGGGCTCTATATCCAGTACTTCTAGCTGTATTACATAGGTCAGGTTGTGAGGTTGGAAATTTGAATCATAGCACACATGCGTGCGAGACAATTTGTGAGCTATTAGATAATCAACTTAAAGAACAAACTGTAAAGTGGTTCTTAGAACAAACTTCAGTAACAATAACAGCTGACATTGGAACAATTTTGGGATTAAGCATGCTAGTTGTATTAGTTATGAGTGAAGAAGATAAGACTGTAAAACTTGCTGGGATAAATTTAGTACGCAGCAAATCAGGAGTTTATTTGGCCAATGAAATTTTTGATGTGTTGAAGTCTCCTAATCACTTGAAACTATCTGAAGAAGCAATTAAATCCAAGGTATCTGGAATGGTTGGAGATGGGGCTTTTTGTAAGGACAACGAGCCATTTAAAAACGAAATGAAAAAGTTGTTTGGAGAAAATTTCAAATTTCGATGGGACTTAATGCATCTTGTGAACAGAGCCCACGTTGATGCATTGAAGAAAATTTGTAAACTAAGTGAGCTTTTAGACTTTATTCAGAATCACTCTTCAAATCTGAGATCAGGCCTTGACTATACCAATATGGTTCTTGACAATATCATTGGTTTTAAGAGACCAAAACTCAAATCTGATACTCGCATGGTTAATTACGAATTTGATCAATTTGACAGATTTGTGGAAAATTGTGTGTTTTTTGATCATCCACAAGAGAAAGAAATTAGTGCCAAGTTCTATGTATTGATTTCCTATGTAACAAAGATTATGTTGCAAGTAGCTCAAAAAACCACAGTTAGTGCAGAATTTGTAGAAAATATATTTTATAAAGAAGGAGGGAAAACTGTTATGTTAAGAGTGATGGAAACAATTTCCAAATTAGCTAATGGAGGAAATGCAAATGATGTAGTTTCTGAATTTAAGCACGATACCACAGGGCAGCAAAAGGAACTAACAGCTGAGGATTACATCCTAAATGAAGTTTACAAATACATCAAGAAACGTTCTGATTACTACCAGGTTGCTGAAGTTGCTAGACCATCCAGAACCAGATCTGAAAGTAGTTTTACAAAAGACTCAGTGATAAATTGGCTGACAGAATATATAGAACAGCTGTGGAAAGGAATCACAGAGAGATTAAAGCATTTTGATAAAGATGGATCAACTGCCTGGAGTGAAGCACCAGCTGAAGGGACATTCTCCATTCTTGGTTACATTGTTGAACACAAAGGATCCATTAAGCCATCTCATTTGACTAAGCTGTGCAGAATTGTGAAGGAGGGTCCAGCTCCAGGCACTAGATCTGCTGTAATGATCACACAGAAAGCCATTGATCAGTAGCCAAGCATACATGGCGGTAAATTCACAACAAATGCCTACATGCAAGGTCTAACATCATCCACTGTTGCTGCTGCAATGAATAAATAAACTTAAGGTGAGTTATAAACTGTACATTATTGTATTATTATGTTTAGCTAAAACAATTTGTAATTGGTATGTCGTCAATTCAAGAGTTTACTATCATTAACCTATCTAGTGGTGTAAGGGGAAAAAAAGTAAATTCAGAGCTGTGCTCCAGTAAATTTTTTCAAATCTGGAGTCATGGCCTGGATAGTGTTCGGTGTACCGCGACAGTCGTTGCCGATAGAATAGACAAACAGCGCATTTAAGGCTCCTCTGCCAGACCAGTTCCTCCCCAGAGTCTTGTGGGAAGTGCGCGACCAGGTGGCTCCCCACCTGGCTAAAGTCTTCAACAAATCGTTGGAGACGGGCGAGGTACCTGGTGACTGGAGGGAAGCCAACGTGACCCCTATCTTTAAGAAAGGGGATCACGAAAGTCCAGGGAACTATCGTCCCATTAGTCTCACTTCGGTTGTAGGTAAATTATTAGAGGGGATAATAGCGGATAGGATCGTTGACCATTTGGATTCGTACAAGCTGCTTGGGGACTCCCAACATGGGTTTAGGCGGCATAGGTCGTGTCTCACCAACTTGCTCGAGTTTTTCCACGTCATGTGGAGTGAGTACGATAAAAGTAGGGTGATTGATATACTTTATCTCGATTTTCAGAAAGCCTTTGATAAGGTACCTCACTGCCGGCTAATGACCAAAGTTCGCGCGCTGGGTATCGGTGGGGAAGTAGGTAGCTGGATTGGAGAATAGGCGGCAGAGGGTTTTAATTAAAGGGGCTACCTCAGGTTGGGCCTCGGTCACTAGCGGGGTTCCTCAGGATTCCGTTTTGGGGCCACTGTTGTTTATCATTTACATAAATGATATCGAAGCTGGCATCGTCAGTAGAATCGCCAAATTCACTGATGACACCAAGCTTGGAACCAGTGTTGGGACACCCGAAGCGATCGAGCAACTGCGTGCAGACCTACGAGGAACAGGAGAGTGGTCCGAAAAATGGCAAATGCCGTTTAACTTGGGTAAATGCAAGGTCATGCACATTGGCTACCCCAATCCCAAGTCGGACTACTGCATGTTGGGGAGTAATATCGAGGCCACTGATTTCGAAAAGGACTTAGGTGTACTAATTAGCAGCGACCTTAAGTTTACCAAACAGTGCGTAGAGGGGAAAAGAAAGCCTAGAAGCTGTTGGGTATTTGGAGGGGCAATTTCTATTTCGGAACAAGGAGCTTGTGCTCTCTCTGTACAATTCCCTGGTTCGGCCGCACCTGGAGTATGATGCTGTGCAGTTCTGGTCGCCCATCCTCAGGAATGATATTGAGAGGCTGGAGCAAGTGCAGGCGAGCGCCACAAAGTTAATCCCTTCCGTTAGGCATATGGGCTACAATCGACGCTTACGCGCCCTGAATTTGTTTTCGCTGGAAACTCGGAGGCTGCGCGGTCAACTCATCGAAGTTTTCAAGCTCTTACACGGGTTCAATGATGTCGATTTTAGAAGCATGTTTAGTTTAAATGATAACAACTCGCAACAACGGTTGGAAGTTGGATTTGAAACGGTTTAGCACAAGTGTGTGTGGGAATTACTTTACCTATAAGATCTGTGACACACGGAACAGGCTACCTTCAAAAGTTGTGAACAGTTCCTCTGTGGATGAGTTCAAGAAAAGGTTGGACCGAATCTTGTACACTATTTGAGGGTGTAGGAATTTTTCCCTTGCACCCGTTGCCATTGGTACCTCCTCGGTATGGGCCGCAAGGCCTTTTGAGGTACTTCTTTTCCTTGTAACTCTCTCTCTCTTCGTCTTCACCTATTGTTCGTCGTCATTACACGCGTATAATCGAGTGTCCAGTGTCAGTGATCGTGAAAACTTGTTTAACAGTAAAATTAACTCACCAATAAAGCGATATATTTACAGTAGTGTTCGGTGCCCTCATATTTAATTGAACACATTTAATTTACCTTGCTTTAGCATTTGATTAGTTAAATTCCTTCATTTATTAAACGAAGTTATAGTCTAGGACTCTAGGTGACCAACGCAGTGCCATAAAACTTTTTACGTACTGTCTAAGAAATATCATCGAGGTGCTAATCCCTTCCAAGGTGGGTAAGCAGACAGCATTAAAGAGGTTTTTTAGGGCGCGTTTTGCCTTAGTCTTGAAGATTGTATTCGAAGCAGGTAGTGAGAAACGGTCACCTATTTTATACGACGCAACTAAAGTAATAGATACAGTGTATCTTGACTTTCAAAAAGTCTTTGACAAAGTCCCTCATGCGAGATTAATGACTAAAGTTAGAGGACTAGGAATTACTGGGCTCGTTTCCAACTGGATTGAAGATTGGTTATGAGATAGAAACCAGAACGCAGAGAGTGGAAATATAGTGAGTGGCTTCGGAGTGGGCCACCGTCACCAGTGAGATTCTGCAGGGTTCCGTTCTGGCTCCTTTATTGTTTATTATATATATTAACGATATAGACGTTGGGTTCCTAAGTACAATTTCTAAATTTGCACACGATACCAGATTAGGAAATAGTGTAGGTAATGAGGAGGGCGTAATAACGCTTGAAAAAGATCTTGATAGGTTGAGCGAATGGTCTGGTACTTGGCAGATGCCATTCAACGTTAACAGTTGTAAGGTAATGCATATTGGTTACAAGACCCCGAAGACCGATTACTCTCTCTTGGGGAGGAACTTGACTGAGACTGATCTAGAGGAAGACATGGAAGTCTACATCAGTAATGATCTCAAATCGTCAAAGCACTGTACAGAAGTCAAAAAGAGAGCCTTAAAATTACTAGGTTATATTAAAAGACAGTTTCAATTTAGAAACAAGGAGATTGTAATGTCTCTTTACAATTCACTAGTTAGACCTCAACTCGAGTGTCGTGATTATCTTCTTCGTTATTATAATTCATTATTTACTTTACTTTCTACTCTTTATTCAATTTCTCTTCTACCATTATTCATTCTCTTTACACGCTTTTCACTCGCTTTTCGCATACTGTATAAATAAGGTAGCCGGCCGAGTCGAAAAGCCGTTAACAATGCAAAGGGAGACTGGAATTAATCATACACTTATTTAACATTTTTACTGACTATTATTTATGCCGAAATGACTTAGTTAAACGGGTAATGCGAGGGTGAATTTAATTATAATACTTAAGTCGGAGAGAGACACAAAAAATAGTTTAAATTCACAATTACATTCTAACACGAAAAGATGCTTTCGTAAACGCGAGGCGGGCCGATGACTAAAAGGTACTTCCACCAAGCCTCCGCTTGGTCCCATTCCTGGTTGCCAACCAGTATTTTATTATAATTTAAATAAACAAACCAATATTTATCTTAATTTTACATTTATTAATTATTCTTATCTTCTTTATTAATTTCTTATAACCAAAACATTCTAATTAAATATCATTATAATATAAACAACCATAATTTATCGTAATTTAATTTATTTAATATTATTATCTTCTTTTAATTTCTTATAACCAAAACATCTAATTTTTAATTAGACATTACTACACGAGTATTGTGGATAATTTTGGGCTCTGTCCCTTAGGAAGGACATAGAAAGGTTGGAAAAGGTACAAGCAAGGGCCACAAAATTGATCCCTTCAATGAAATTTCAAAACTAAGAATAGATTAGAGCGATTAAATCTGTTTACCTAAGAGACTTAAGCGGTCAGCTTATTCACGTTTTCAAGTTGATCAATGGAACAGACAGGGTAACCTACAGTAAATTATTCTCATTTAATACCAATCCGAGAAGAAATAATGTTTTTAAATTGGAACTAAAAACATTTAGTACCTCCATCTGCGGTAATTTAATCTTTAAAACAGTTAATATCTGCAACCACCTTCCCTCGGAAGTTGTTTCAAGCCAAAGTGTAAATATGTTTAAAATAGGCTGGACAAAGTTCTAAATACACTCCAGGGTTTTAAGACTGTTCTCACATACAACGTAATTTAAGAATCTATTAAATAAGTATTTTGAAAACTGTATCACAACGTAACCCCGCAAGAGTTTGTTTAAACAGTTACTCTTACACTTAGCCCTCCCAAACTTTAGAGAGACATGTCTGGTTGCATTGTGCCCCACATAGCATGATCAGCAATTGGGCAACTCATTTTTTGATCACTTGCCTCATAAACACCTCGAAGTGGGAGACTCTTGAATTCGCCGTAGCAACAACGGGAGATCACGTGAATAGATACAGGAACCTTCCACTGATATTCCTCGCCGGAAAGAAATTTTCTCTACTCTCGTTGTGGCACAACACCACGAAGTATGAACGCCTCAATATATCACTTCCTGCATAAACACTTTCACGGCGGGAGACCGAAGTTGAAACGGCGACATTCAGAGTTGGTGGACACATACTACTCATCACAGACATTCATTTACAGAAAACACACTCACACACTTGCCTGCCTTGTTAATAGACTAGATAAATATTTTGTAGAAATACATAATTCCCTTATGAACAAAAACTAAAAAAAAGGAGAAATTCTTGACATGGATTAGGTGAGGTAAAGTTGCGTTTCTGCTGTCCCCATGTCTTTTTTTTCTCTTCTTTCTCTTGGGTGGCTGGGTGCGTGTGTAGGGTGGGGGCATGGTGTGGAAAATCTAATTTCCCTTCTCAGTTCCCGTTTCAACCTCTTTCTTCAAGAAACATTTCATCACCTTGGCAGCATGATGACTTTTCGCGTACATGGGTGTAGGTTAGGTTAACTGAATGCCCGGTTAGGTCAACTGTACGCCCTTGACGATTGGTTAGGTTTACACTAGTCGTGGTATTTTCGTTAAAACTAAAGCAAATATCACGACTAAACCTAACCAATCGTCAAGGGCGTACAGTTGACCTAATCGGGCATTCAAATTTTCTTATATAAATAATGGTTCTCTATTTATTATATGTTTGCAATAAATAATAAATTTGTTGTTATTGTTTTCTTATCTTATTTTGGTTAATTTGCAAAGTTTAAACTTTTGGGGGGGATATAGTTGAAAAGATCAACATTCGGGTGGTGATTGTTGAAAGGAGTATGTTTGGGGGAAATAGTTTAAAAGATAATCATTATATATATATACATATATATAGGGTAGGACCAAACTCAGGAAACATAGAAACTATGCTTTTCAATGCAAATATACATTCCTGTTTCCTGACTTTTGGCCCACCCTGTGTATATATATGTGTGTGTGTGTGTGTATATGCTCGTTCATATGAAAAAATAATAAATATTAATATAATCACATTTTACGGAGATGATTTCAAGTAAAATTGTGTAAACGTGAAGTGGGTTTTTCTTTTTCGTCCAAACAAATTATTATTCTTTTATGAATAACTAAAAAATTAGTTACATGGCAAGACGCCTAATTTATTAGCTGGGAACATTTCCTGTATTATATATATATATATATATATATATATATATAATCAATGTTTTTGACACATGTTAATAAATTAGGTCTTAAACAGAAAGTAAACTGCCAAGCTTTCATTGCTTGTTCAATGCACTGCTCTGCCCATACACCCATTCAGGGAACAAGCAGCTCGCAACACCATTGCCAAATACATAGAAGTTTAATTTACTAACGAGGCTTCAGTACTGTACGTGGTTTATCGCCACAAGAAGCAACACTGTTTTGAGTTATCATACTCTAATGAGCTGTCAACCTCGTAATCATTTCCTTTTTTTGCTTGTGTCCTTAGTTTGTATTGCAGCTACTCCTACTCCTTCTCATATATATATATTAGCTGCCTCTCTCTTATTCAGGTTCTTTTATGAAACTATATAAGGGATCTGTTTCAGTCTTTGTAAACATTTCTTAATATGTACTACATTTCTGTCTGAGGGTATCACTCTCGCTGCGCGCGTGCACACACATACACACACACACACACACACACACACACACACCTGAAGATGTCATCAGTGTGCATGCATGCATGCTATTTGACCAGTAAACTTATTGTTGACAGGGAATGTAATGGGCACTCGAATAACCTAACCTAACTTTAACCTAATCTGAACCTCATCTTACCTAACCTAATTTAACCAAATCTAACCTGAAGAACTTGTCCAGAGAATGACGTTAAGCGTAGATTATTTCCATGATTGTATGGTTTCACTGCACCTGCGGGCACGTCTCATGTATAAATAAATACCTTGTCCACATCCGCCATACAGAAGTACTAGTATGTTATAGGGTATCCACAAAAGAAGCGTACAAATTTAGCTTATTTCAAGTGGAATTCGTACGATTATTTTGTGGATACCCTGTATCATTATATATACAGTATATATATATATATATATATATATATATATATATATATATGATGATGAATAAAACCACGAAGGAAAGGAAACACAGAATGGTGCTTCGTGGTTTTATTCATCATAAATATTTTTCACGTGTTACTTTCGTGAAATAATTTTCATATACATATATATATATATATATATATATATATATATATTGTCGTGTGGTCAATTCGAATATGAAATTTATAATGACTGGAACAAAAATGTCTGAATGTTAATATAAAAATTTTATAAAGAATTATTTCAAGTGTAGGCCTATAAAGTTAAAAAAAAACCTTGTTCATCACTCTCATTTCTCTGATCCTTAAGAGAAGGTCGCTGTTTGGTGCTAAAGAAATGTACTCGTAATTTGTGATTTCAAATTTAACTTAATTAAGGTGTCTTCACGATCCAGCGTTAAATTATGAATTCACGCTCGCTTTCCCTCGTTATTATTACTAGCCTAATTAAAATAAACCAGTAAATAATGATATTCGTCATCATTTTCCACTCCCTCGCTTTGTTAAAAAGAAATGTTGGCTTTCGTCTCGATGTCCCAGTTGAGAGCCAGCCCCGTTCTACCCGTCTGCCGTTTTATAGAATTTAGAAATCAGCGTAAAGTGTTAAGAGTGAAAATAAGGCAGAGTAAAGAAAAGTAAATAGAAATAACGAGCAGTTTCACGACAATATATATATATATATATACATATTGTACATTAAGAAAGAACAATTATAAACATCCTTTAAAATAAATAGAAATGAAAAACAAAACTATTTAGGAAAATTACTAATGAAAATAATATAATTATGAAAATAGATAAAAATAAGTAGTAATATCCTTTACAAAAGATTGTAAAATTTACAGCCCATCAAAGAAACACGTTAACGAAACAACTTGCGCGCAACCACTTTCTGATTGCGTTTATTTCGCGAGCGCTTTCGTTTGTTAAGGATGGCCTCTGGTTATCACTCGGATTACTTTTTTCAATTTTATACGCACAATTTTCTCGGCTTACTCGAAGTTCACTTTTAATTTCGAACCTTTTTTTTTTTTTATCTAAGATACCCGTGCCCGTGGTATATATACAGCCATGCAGGACTCAGGAGTCAATACCCTCATATATACGAACCCTTTCTTTCTTTTGCGCATGCGCAAAACGAGTGGGAGCCAATTAACGCCATCTTGCCAAGATAAACAATAATGTTTACAAAATATGAATGGATATTTAAGGTTTAAAAACCCTGAATTTAAAAGTAATAATAATAATAATAATAATAAGAGAGGTCATAGCCCTCCCCGCGTGGTTGCTCCAATACATTTATTTGGCACTCATTATTACCTTGTTTAATTAGAGCCAAAAACACTTGAACGTCATCACTTGAAATTGTTTTTCACGTTTGGTTCTTATTGCGCGGTAACGGATACGGGATAAGGGGTAAATGATAAGGGATAAGAGATTAGGGATTAGGGACAAGGAAAGGGATTAGGGACAAGGAAAGGGATTAGGGATAGGAGAAAGAAAATAATGGATAAGGGGATAAATTAAAGGGGATAAGGGGTAAAAGGTAAGTAAGGGTTAGAGATAAGGGAGTCGCGATACCCAAAATACAAGTCCAGTTAACAACGTCTTTTTTTTCCATTTATTACGATATATATATTATATATATATGCTACACTCAGCTTTTAGGATTACGTATAAAATACAGTATACAGTGGCGCTCATAAGTATTCGTACAGAGAAATATTTCAGTTATATTCGTCGTTATCTTTTGTACCATTCGTTTGGAAAATTTTAACAAGTAAAAAAAATTAGTTTAACTCCAACATATACTGTAAAACATCAAAGAATTTGAAGAAAATAAAAAAAAATAAAATGCAAAAGTTTTCATATATTTACTTTACAAAATTATTCATACTTTCTGCGTCCACCTTTCGCTTGAATGACTTCAATGATTCCTTTTAGGTATTTTTCTACGAGGTTTCGACATCTTCCAGTAAAAATTTTAGCCCATTCTTCTGAAGAAAGTTGTTGCAATTCATTCAAATTCGAAGGGTTTTTCTTGCGGAGAACTTTTTTTTTCAAATAGTCTCGATTAAATTGAGATCTGGGCTTTGGCTGGATCACTCGAGAAGTTTGAAATTCTTTTGTTGAAGCCATTTCATGGTGCTCTTACTTTTATGTTTTTGGATCGTTATCTTGTTGCGGTACCCATTTGCGACCCATTCGCAACTCCTGAACTGAAGGCAATATATTTTCTTCTGAAATTTCCAGATATTTCTCCAAATTCGAGATTCCATTGATGACAACAAGCCTTCTTGGACCAGAAGCACTAAAGCATCCCCAAAGAAGCAAATTACCACACTATTTTTAACTAGGAAGAATAGTTTTTTCTTCTAATGCAGTATTTTACTTTCGCCAAAACCTATCGTTACTCGTTTTTCCTGAATAATTCAATTTTGATTGTCTGTCCAGAGAACTTTCTTCCAGAACACAAATCCATCATTTTGATGATCCTTGGCGTACTTTAAATGAGCTTTGTGCGCTTTTTGTAAGCTGGACACAAAATATAGTGATGCACGGAGGCAGATTTTGGCCGGAGACCGGAGGGCCGGAACCTCCTGCTTAGTGTTTTTCCTCCGGCCGGAGGTTCCGGCCAATTGATTTATTTCAGTATTTATATATGTATGTGTGAGTGGTCCATCGTCTCATCTATTTAGGGTTTATATATTATAGTTCTGCTACTTTAATTATTAAGTCTTTAATAACTTAAACTTTATAAAAGTCGACTTTCTATGCTTTGTGTGTGCTAATTTCTCTAAAAATTCCCATTGAACAGAATATCCTCAGGTTATGAAACTTATGATGTCTTGCTGAATGCTGAGTAAAGTAGCCTATATCAAATCAATTATTAATACAATCACTGATCACTCATAAAATAAATTATTATTACAGTCACTGAGAACTGAAATATTAATACAATCACTGATCACTCATAAAATAAATTATTATTACAGTCATCTGAGAACTGAAATATTCGGATAGGTGCAGAAATGAGGTTTTATAGTTTTATAGAATTAAAACTAAAAGTTGTCAGAATTGAGTTTGGTGTACTTGGCACCTCCGGCCGTTTAGTGAGACCTCCGGCCGGAGCAGGAGGTTTTCTAAAATGGCCAGAACTCCTGCTCGGCCGGAGCATAGTACAAAAGATAAGGGCGAATATAACTGAAATATTCTCTATGCGAATACTTATGAGCGCCACTGTATATGTATATGTTGTACAGCAAACCTATTCGTATCCCCGATCACCTTGGAGATAGGCCCAACATTCTGGGTTTATTTCTCACCTCTCATTCTTTACTGTCAAACGTTTTCTCCGTTGGGCTCCTCCGACCACAATCTTGTATCTGTTTCCTGTCCTATCGCTCCAATTCTGCTTTTGGATCCTCCCAAGAGGCGACGCTTTGGGCACTTTGGCACTTTGATTGGGAGGCTCTTAGGCAGTACTTCTCTGATTTCCCATGGAATGATTACCCTTCCGTGGCCTGGGCCCTTCCGAGTGTGCTGAGCGCATCACGGAAGTGATTCTTTCGGGCAAAAAACCCTTGACTTAATTTTACTTGTTCTATTGCTATCTGCAACAGAGAGAAGGCTTTCAGAAGGTATCGTCGCTATCCATCTCTGACTCTCACTCAGCTTATATTTCTGCCTGGAATCGTCAAAATCCGTCCTTCGACTCGCCAAAAATTCCTTCATCCGACAAAAATGTGAAAACCTATCCAATTCTAATTATTCTCGCTCTTTCTGGCATCTAGCTAAGAACCTCTCCAACAACTTTACTTCTTCCTCTCCCCGTTCCATTCCGACGACTCAGTCGCCGTCTCTTCTCCTGACAAAGATGAACTCTTCCCTCAAACTTTCGCATCAATTCAGCCCTGGACGATTCCGGTGTTATTCCTCCATTTCCTCCTCCCTCTGACTTAAATTATGTCTGAAATTGGAATCTCTTCCAAAGATGTTCTTTCTGTTCTATCTCGGCTCAACTCTAGGAAGGCGTACGGTCATGATGGTGTTCCTCCTGTTATTCTCAGGAACTGTGCTTCTGTGATGACATCCTACCAAGGCAAGCTCTCTCGTCTTTTACTTTCCCTTCCTGCTGGAAGTTCGCTTTCATTCAGCATGTCCCAAAGAAGGATGACCGCTCTCAACCCTCCAACTATCGCCCAATTGCTTTGATTTCTTGCTTTTCTAAATTTTTGAACCTATTCTTAATAGGAAGATTCTTAAGTACCTCTCACTTCGCAATCTTCTTTCAGAGCGTCAGTATGGGTTCCGCAAGGAACGCTCTACTGGCGATCTTCTTGCGTATCTCTCTGACATCACGGTAATCCTCCTTTCGGTGAAACGCGCTCCTACATCTCAAGCAGAGGGTTTGCAAACATGGAGGTGTTTTTTGCAGAACATACAGACCAGTATCAAAACCAGAATTTTCATCTATTAGAAACCACTCTGAACAGTATTCCCATCCTGTTATTTTAGATAATTTAAAAATGTTAATATCTTCACCTCAGACTAACGATCTTACAATATTGGAACCCATTTACATACACCAACTCAAACCCTCAATTAATGAACTTTCTTCTTCCACCAAATCATATACAATAAATATAACCAACCAACTTTTCCGTCTGACCATTTTGTGCACTGCTTTTCATTTATAGTTTAGCATCCAGGCCCTCAGGTTGGTTACAAAGGCGATTTTATATTTGTACTTAATATTTGTATTTGTAAGTATTTTAATTTTAAAACTGTATTTTGAACTGTAATTTTAATTGCAATTTTAATTTCAGTTGTAACTTTTAATTTTTTAGCTACAGAAGATAGAAACTATGGTTTCCGAAACGTCTAGCGCTATTAAATAAATGTGTTTACGTGGTGATTCTTCTCTCTCTCTCTTAAATATATATATATATACAGGGTGGGGCACGGGAATCAAGTGTTTTTTGAATAGCTAGTAATCGGCCATTAGGAATGGGAGGGGCGTGCGGTAGGTAGCATTCCATTCCTGGGTTCATAGCATTTAACTTTAACTAACACTCACCTTTATCTTTCAGGTGCCATCATGGAGCAGTGGACGTTAAACACCGCATGTTCGCGTATGATCATTTTGTTAGGAGTGGCGAGTCAGTGACAGCAGTTCAGCGTGCGTTTCGCCGCAGATTCAACATTCATCGAAATGACTCTGTTCCCGCTCGTGACACAATCTTACGTTGGGTTAACAATCTTCGAACAGGAGGCTCAATAATGAAAACAAAACCGAAGGGGCCGCAACGCACTGTGCGTACTCCAGAGAACGTTGAAAGGGTCAGACAAGCGATGTTGCAAAGCCCAGGCCGCTCTGCTCGGAGACATTCAGCTGCACTCGGAATCAGCAATCGTACTGTTAGACGGATTTTGCATGAAGAATTACATTTTCACCCATACAAGTTAGCGATGGTGCAGGAATTGAATGTAAACGATTGCCCCCAACGACTGAATTTTGCACAGGAAATGCTTGCACTTTATGAGCAGAATGAAAACATGATGGTGGTAATGAGTGATGAAGCCCATTTCCACCTTAATGGGGCCGTCAACAATCAAAACTGTCGGTATGGGCTGCTGAAAATCCGCGACAACTCCATGAAAAACCGCTGCATAGCCCTAAGGTTACAGTTTGGTGCGCGGTGGGAAAGTTTGGCGTCATCGGTCCCTATTTCTTCGAACAAAATGGGGTTACCGTTACCATAACATCTGGGCGTTACATTGAGATGGTGAACACCTTTTTCATCCCTGAGTTACGAAGAAGGCGTATTGCTCGTCGACATTTGTGGTTTCAGCAAGATGGGGCCACGCCACACACCGCCAGAGCGTCAATGGCTGTTCTTCGCCCCTGTTTCCCAACCATCTCATTTCGAGATTTGGTGACATTGCATGACCCCCTCGGTCCCCTGACTTGTCCACATGTGACTTCTTTCTATGGGGGTACCTCAAGTCACGTGTCTACGAGGACAAGCCCCGTACATTAGATGCATTGAAGGAAGCGATCCGTCAACAAATCATCCAAATCAACAGAGACCTGCTGGGAAGAGTGGAGGCCAATTTCGTAAACCTTCAACAATGCGTCGACGGCCAAGGACATCATATGCCAGATATAATTTTCGGTACATGATTATTATGACATGAAATGCTATGTTCTTACGAATGTTGTTCTACCAATATATTTTCTTTACAAAAAAAATATCATTTTCCTGATTATTCCAAAAACACTTGGTTCCCGTGCCCCACCCTATATATATATAATATATATATATATATATAATATATATATATATATATATATATATATATCACAATGGTTATAAAATTCCATGTGCCTAATAAGTTCGTCATAACGAACAATTTTCCTTCATGTAGCCTCCTATTGGTTAATTTCCATACAGGTTCTTACCAATTAAAAGTTCAGATTCGTTATATCACTCCACGCTATTCGACGGACCGTTATATGTCATAGGCATATAACGGAAAGAACAGGCCAAATAGGCATTCTTGAACTCAAAAATATTTTCTCCCTCCCGAAGTTATTTAGCCTCGAGCAAAGGCTTTTTCGAGGTTCTTGTTATTCCCATGGCCTTCGAGCTAAGATCGCCATTCGGGCGTCGTGATCCGTTCTTGCGATTCTGTACCCTTCGAACAAGATCACCCTGGCACGGGTGGCCCCTGTTCTCGCTAATCCGTCAGCCTCTGCTGAGGCCACCCCTGAAGCAGCTGCCCATGAAACTCTGTGAAACTCGAGTGACACTCCCTTGCCCGCAAAGTTATTGTGTTCCTACAGTAACTTATTATATTGTGAAATTTATCAAGTAACGATTGTGAGTTAATTCTGACACCCTTTTATTCAACGTATATTTCCTTCATATTCTTTGTATTATTTTATAAGAATATCCTCAAACAGTTATTCGTGTACCAAAGGAAAGAGTGAAACATTACCGTCCATTTCCTACCACCAAACTGCTCCATTTTATGTCACTTTGAGAAAAAAATTTCCACTTGATTGCAATTAATTTATCGCTATGTATTCATAACTTCAGTTGACTTAATTTAATTAAAAATTAAGAAATACTTAGCGGTTTGTTCCATCCTGGATTATACGCATAAGAAAGTTAACTATTTGCAAATTACAGACTCGACACCCGCTGCAACAACCGACTTAATGAGACCATCAAGAATTTCCCTGAGTCGTTAGTGTTTATTCCTGTAAATATCGTGCAGTAGATAAAGCCGCGCAACATATATATATATATATATATATATATATATACATTATAACTGCAAACACGCAGTATAATTAACGTAAAGAACGACGCTTTGTATAGGAGAATTATCCGCGCAAGATGAGAGCGAAAGAACGAAACAAATGAAAAATGAGGTAACCGCCCGGGAATCGAACCCGGGATCTTCCGATTGCCGGTCAGATATGATAACCATTACACCACGGGCCTCACTCAGTCAAATGTCGTAATTCCTCTACATGCGCGCAGAAACCAATACAAGCGTCGTTCTTTACGTTAATTATACTGCGTGTTTGCAGTTATAATGTATATAATGTTACGGCATGCGGGAGGTGCCCCTTTGGGGCATTGGTTTCTGCGCGCATGTAGAGGAATTACGACATTTGACTGAGTGAGGCCCGTGGTGTAATGGTTATCATATATATATATATATATATAGTGACAGTGATAAGGAGACATCTCTCTCTCTCAGCTATTAAACAGAGAAAATAAAAATACACACACACACACACACACACAAATTAACAATGGCAGACAGCAATGTTTGTATATAAACAAGGAAATCTTTATTTTTAAGAGTGCACAATTGTACTTTATATTTTCTTATTTTACATGAACAACATATATATATATATATATATATATATACCGGTATGGAATAACCCATATGAGCACGCATGGTTTTTGTATGAAACAAAATTGCCCCACCAGAATTTGATCTCGGAACATCTTGAGTTGCGTAGTGGTATCGCTCGCCATTTGTACTTAGTCAAATAGTCCCGGGTTCGAAAACCTGGTGGGGCAATTTTGTTTCATATATGTATATATCATAAGGAGTAAAGTAAACACTGTACTGAAAAACTAAAAAAAATTTGACCATAAGAACGATGTTTGTGCGTTTGTGGAGAGAGAGAGAGAGAGGAGAGAGAGAGAGAGAGAGAGAGAGAGAGTATCTAAAATAACAGATATTGTGACGTCACTTCCGGTCGGTTCATTCATACCGATTTTTATAGTTTTTTTTTCCACGAACCGGAAGTTATAATAGTTACAGAAGGGTAACTGACCTCGTTTGATTGACAAATAGGATCACATTAGGTCCAATATTAGGGAAATTAAGTGCCATATAAGCATAATATGACTCGGTTTTACAATGCAACTGTATTATTTTTATACTACTACTACTACTACTGCTAATAATAATAATAATAATGATAACGGAAACGTTATATCAGCTTTTATTTTAATAGACTTTTTTGAAGCCTTCTTTAAAGTATCATAAATATTTCAAGTAAAGAAATTTTCTTGAGGATTATTCCTGAATAAAACAAAGTTACTGCTTTGTTAATTTTCAATGCAACGTTTTGTCTGTACACTTCACACGAAACGTTGGATTGAAAATTTCAACAAAGTAGCAACTTTGTTTTATTCAAGAATAGTCCTTAAGAAAATCTGTTAAAGTGAAGTGAAAGAAATATTTAATAATAACAATAATAATAATAATAATAATAATAATAATAATAATAATAATATGTTTTATTATCATATGAAATGGATATTTGAGTATTTTCATATTTAAAAATTTCTTAAGAGCGAACACAACAAAACGTACCCATAAAAAAAAATTTTAAACTGAAAATATTTTTTTAGTCAGAAGGCGTTGCAAAATAATAGTGTAGTATAGAAATATTAGGAGGAGATTGTGGACACCAATCGACCAGGGAAGTACTCGGGGGTGGGGGACGTTAGACAGATGATAGGGAGTGCTGGAACTCCCGTTTCTCCTGTCACTGACCTCCTTAGCTGATCTTTTTCCGTGTCTCATCTACTCTGTAAGAAGTCTAGCACGCTCTCAAACGCACATTTCTCTCTCTAGATATACATGCACTTTACACACTACACAATCTTTTTAAAATTTAAAAAAAAAAATGGCATCAACTTCAAAAGCATCAGAGTCCCATGGGGAGGGGACCATAAATGTTCTCACTTTTGGCTCCCCCGCTGCCGATACTGTGAACGCAGACTCGGGTAGATGGATTGGATGTGTTACCGTCCATTCGAGATGTTCTGGCGTTGCCTGATTCACTTTTCATTAATTTCTGTAACATTCGTCGCCTTTTCTCAAATTTTCAATCTGTTCAACACCACGTTAAACCTCATCTTCTTTTCCTCACTGAAACTCAGGTGTATGGGACGACTGGCAGCAACCTCTTTTGTGTACCCTTTTACTTTATACTCATTTTCACTCCAAAGGTGGATGTTGTGTATATGTACGCAATGAGCTAACTCGTTCTCGTATTCCCGAACTCGACCCTTCTGGATTCTATATCCTCTGGCTACGGGTTACATGCCAATCTCAAACTAAGTACATCTGCGCTGTTTACCTTTCTCCTAATTCTACTGACTATCCAAAAATTTTTGACTACCTCACTTCTAAAGTAGAATACATTCTATCCCGCTCTCCCTTTGCTGAAATCTCCATTTTAGGATTTTAGGATCTTTTATTGTTCACCACCATCTTTGGTTTTCCTCCAATTTCACTAACATCCTTGGTGAACTAGCTTACAACTTTTCTATCCTAAATGACCTAGAACAGATTGTACAGTACCCTACCTGTATACTTGTATCCTCGATACAGTACCCTACCTAAATGAAAAAGATTGGCAGTTATAACTTATACCAAAATTTCAATATGCTTAAGATGTATTAATTAAGGAGCTTTCCTGACCTCAAGATTTTAAACAAAATACTGCTGTTCACTCTATCATATGCCTTACATATATCCAGGAAACAACTTAAATAGTTGAATTACTGCCAATGTATTTAAATGTAATTTCCTTCAATGCATAGATACACAGATCAGTTGCGTGGAGCTTTTCAAAACCAAACTGATTAGGAGACGTACATATCCAATCATGTAATTGGCATAGTAAAATTATCTCTATTAGTTTCAAGAAACAGGAAGCGACAGCAATAGGTCTGTAATTATTGCTGGATAAAATGTTCCCATATTTATTTTTGACTCTGCAAGAATATAACTATGAGTAAGTATGGCTGAGAAAAGCAATGAAATATGCAGACTCCCCATATCATTGGCATATTTTAAGTGTTCATATGAGTGGTCATCTACCCCTGAGGCAGAACCAGTTTTTAACTCTTTACTCAGACTCTTAATTTCAGGAACTGAAGTCCAATTGTTTCATTGCAGTCTCATATTAAGATTAACTTTTCCCACGTCATTAAGAATGTTTGAAGAATGATTCTTATTTCTTACATACTGTTGTAGTCTTGCAATTTCCTCTTTCTGTTTACATCATCTTATGACTTCTTTATATTGACCCCTACTTCTACACATATTCATGTAATCAGTCCTATTCTGGCTCTATCACGAAGGCACCATAAACCACAAGCGTCTTTTGATTCCCTCTTCAGAGGAGCAGTAACATCATTCCATCCAGGATTAATTTTAGTATGAGACTTATGACTTAATCATGGTCCTTCCTGCTCCCCTTAGCTAAAGTCTGTGACTTTACAAGTTTACAGTGAGAATCATTTGATCAAAGATTATTACAGGCAAGCTGCAAAATTTCTAAGTTATTAAAGAGGTGATCTGTTCTGTCTTTATATTCTATTCTCTGTTGCATATTCTATTCTCTGTTGCGTTTTTGTTATGTCAGGTATTACATAAGTTGGTAAAATTAATTATCAGCTGAAAATATAAGTTTTAGGCTATTATAGCATAACAGTCTTGGCAGAAAGAGCAGCCATAACATTTTGAGCAAACTCATTTCCCCCCCCTAATGTGAGAGCGACTTCATCCCAAGCATCATCTTTTGTCTGAAGCCTAACAGAATAAGTGACCAAATCAACCCAACTCAGGAGCCAGTAAACAGGAGTGAACCATAGCCTCACCAACTGGTTTGAAATGAACATAAAATATTTAATACATCTTGGTAATTTCAAAACTTTCCTTTTCATAGAGGATGGAAGCCATAATAAAACAATTAAATTTAGCTAAGATGTACGAGTCTTCTCTCAAATATATGCTCTTCAAGTGCGAGTGCAAATACCATAACAGAAAGATCTGATATGGACAAGGGAGAAGGAAAGTAAGTGATTGAGGAATGAAAATTCTGAGACCACCTAAAAACTCGACATTTCTTAAGAATGAACTATATCTATCTAACCCTTCGACTTAGCAAAATAGAAAAAACTTTTGTGTACTCGTATAACAACATCTACAATTAACATCTACAATGTAGGAACTACAACCATTGGCAGATCTAGCCCCCACGTTTGGGTGGGGGGAGCCAAATCTAACGCAGCCCAAGCTAACCTTAACCCATCTTGCCAACAACACATATCATTGGTTTATCAGGAGTAAGGAAAGTCACTGGCATTCCAGTGCCTTACCACCTTCAGTATTGAGTTCAGTTTAGAGTTGTTACACAAAGGAGCAGCCAGGATTTTTGCAAGTGAACATCCGACTCAAGAAAATTTAAAGTTATTAATTTTCACATATTAGGCTGGACCAGGGCCGCCGCTTCCATTAGGCGAGGTTAGTAAATGCTAAGGGCGCCAAAGATCTGGGGGGCGCCAGCGCCTCCCGCCCTGTGCACGTCTGATAGTATTATGTAAGAACAACATGAAAAAAATAATGAAGGAATGAGAAGCATAGACAAATGATGAAAGGTTGTACGACGTATGTACACCAGTTTAGCTTGACTGATATTTACATAATTAACTTATTCATCTTATTGGGTCATTATAGAACTTTCACTATCACGACCTTTAACCCTTTAGGGACGGGAGTCGTAAATAAGCGATTTAAAAATGTTGCGCGCACAGACGGGAGTCGTCAATAAGCGACTCGGCTTATTTACGGCTTAATATGAGTTCCGGGAGTCGTCAATAAGCGAATAACTGTTTTTATGTGACATATGCCCTTCTTGCTTGGAAAAAACAGTAGATATGTCCTTTTTGCACGCATATTTTAGCACTTTTGAGCGTTCTGATTTGTTACTACATATGCCTCGCTTTACTCGCTGTTTTGATTGGTCATGACACTTTCTTGAACTGTGAAATGATTTTATAATTTTATAATAAATGTATGTATTAGCAAATTAAAATAGATCAGTGTAAGGCAAATAGTTTCTTCAATATGGTACCTTGATTACTTTGTGGACAAACCCAATCGTGAAGTGGGAGGCGGGTGGGGGCGCCAGCTGCAGTCCTGCTAAGGGCGCCAAATAGGCTGGCGCCGGACCTGGGCTGGACCTAACATCTGTGCCGGCCGCCAGCCTGGAGCACTGGCGCATGAGCAACGTACTGATTTCAGGTAAATAGAAAAAAGCAGGTAGATATATATAGAGCACTTTCGTAGGTAACATTAAGAAAAAGGGAAAAGGTAAGAAAAAGTATTTTGGTGGGGGTCCAAAAGTGGTGTTAGCCTCACCTTTATCAGCTTTGGTTGGGGCCATGATGGCCTCTTTGGACCCCCTTGGATCCGCTAATGACTACAACCCAATACCTGGCTTAACTTTGTTAACAGACTTGTACCCAATACATGGTACTTTTAATTTAGTTTTTCAGATATTTAGTCCTGGGCCTAACAACTGAAAAAATCTTTTAGGCTAAATGCCATACTGTACCACATAGGAACCCACTGTTACCATAATTGTTCAAAATCTTGCTAACTTGCACATAATAATCTGAAGTTTTCGCATGTTTTAGGATAGACATCACTGAATAATTCAAATATTATTCTATTAAGAGGTGCACCATCCATCCATCCATCGAGTTCTGCCTATCAGCCAGGTCCAAATCATGTGTCCTGCCAAAGTGTTCTATCCTGAGCTATCCTTCTCATCAACTTCTATATCAAAGAAACATTGTGCTCTTTGAAGAGTCATTTTTTGAAGCTAATACGAAATTAACTTAGATTGTAAGTCCTATGATATTAATGAATTTTATAAGTTTCCTGACTGGTCCTAAAGTACCAAAATCATGGTTACTATTTTTCAAATAGACCTACCTAGGTATCATCCTTATAGGATCGTAGACTATGATAAATCATTTTATAGGCTTAAATTTGGTCTTTAGTAATCACAGTTAACTTGGAAAAAAATTTTAATCTCTCTTCCCTTTTGATTATGAAAACAAAACTTTTCACCCGTTATGTCTTTCATCCAAATTTAAGATTTTGTACAAAGATTGTATAGACAATTTTTAAAATCTATTCAAAATATGAAATACGTCTTCTTAAAATTTTGCAGGAAGATTCTTTATGTTTTTGTTGTTTTATGTTGTTTTATGTTGTAAAACCAGGAAGGATAACTCAGCCACAAATTTTTTATTTTTATAAACAGTATCAAAGGTTAACTGTGATGACTGAAAATTCACTGCAAGTAACCTATCCATTCTTTATAAAAGTTCGTAACAGTGGCTAGTTGATAATCAAGTTAGTAACTTAGTTATATGTTAATGAACTTCCTGGTAATTAATTAATCTATATTGATGATTTTGTACCAAAACATAAATTCGTGCATCACTCTTGATTAATAGTAGGACCTAACTGCAGGGCCGCATTTTGGGGGTGACGCACTGAGCAAATGTCCAAGGCCCCGCGCCCGATGAGCCCCGCAAATTTCAATTGAAAAAAATTAAACGTCACGTATTTACCATCTGCGACGAGTTTTACTTTTTCAGGCAGGCGGCATGGCATCAGGCATCCGTTTTGATATTGTTTAATTTGTTGTTCTTGTTAGTGTTATTCATTTCTAATGTTGTTACTAACTTACTTCTTGTTGTTTCTGTTGCAGATTCATGATTTATGTTCTTATTGTTGGCATTGTAATACGTACAACATGGAAACGAGCCGTGACCGGGATCGAAGGAGGAAATATAAACCCGCTAGTGAAAAGCGTAAGGATAAGAAGCGCAGAGAAGAGTTTCTTGCGACGGTGCCGAAACTGACTAATTGGATTAAATCATCAGCAACTAAGTCAGCTCCTTCAGCAGGCCCACCAGCTGCCTCCGCTACTTCAGCAGCTGCGTTTTCAGAAGACGCGTCTACGTCAGTGCGTTCAGCAAGCCCAGCAGCTGCCTCCACTACACCGATCAACTGTGCTTCAACGTCCGATATGTGGTTGAGTCTGGGTCCGTCGAGCGATTTCTACAGTTCATACCTATGAACACACATACAGGGAAAGGAATCGCCGACGTGGTCCTCAACTTTCTGGAGACGCATGGCATTCGAATTGGAGACTGAAATCACTACTGCAATTTGTTGAAGATCTCAGATCAAGATTTGACGAATTCGAGGACCAGGGCATCGGAAAATGTCGTCATCGAGTATACAAGGAATCGACTCAACGCTCAAAGAAGAGAAAGCGCCATCATGAATTGCCGAAGATACGAACCTGACACCAAGAGATTCATTTCGGACCACTACATTTCTACCGATAATTGATAAACTGTGTACCACTGTAAACACTCGTCTAGAAGCATACGCTGTCCTGCAGAAAAGATTTGGATTTTTGTATTTCCTTCTAGTCCTGGACATCGACAGTCTTCGACGGTCAGCTGAACATCTAGTAGAATGTTATCCGGCTGATCTGGAGAAAGAGCTGGTAACAGAAGTTGTGCAGTTCGCTGCACTAATGAAACTCACCGAAAGTGAACCAGAATCCCAGGCGGAACGTGAAGACATGTGCAACAGATTTTATCGGCATATGAAACAAACGAACTGAAAAGAACATTCCCAAACATGGAAATAGCAATGAGAATATACCTGTGTATGTTTGTCACGAACTGTTCTGGTGAACGTTCATTCTCGAAACTCAAACTGATCAAAAATTACCTTCGCTCAACAATGGGCCAGGAGCGCCTTTCGTCCCTGGCGCTGTTGAGTATAGAGCATGAGGTGTTGCAGTCGGTGAGTTTCGAGGACACACTCACGCAGTTTTCCAAACAAAAAGCCAGGAAGCGTCCTATGTAATATTCATTACAAATCTACACTCTATCTACAGTACAGTAAGCTGTACAGTTTAGCTGTTTATTAAGTGCATTCGAACTGTGTAGCTGTTTATTAAGTGCATTACAATAACTGTGTAGATGTTTATTAAGTACATTACAACTGTGTAGCCTACTAGTGTAGCTGTATACACTATTACACTGTATGTGTACATAGTTAAGTTATAGTCTTTAATATCACATTAATAAGCCAAATGGCTTCCGCATGTGTGTTTTGTGTGTGTAAAAAATAGTTTGCCCAAGACCCCGCACACTGTAAATGCGCCCCTGCCTAACTGAGTATGGAGTATGAGTCAAATAAATAGTTCTAAGCAATTTGTGGCAACTTTCAGTTTCAGATACAAAGAATTTAAAAAACTTAAAACAAGTTACACCCCAACCCTAGTACTCACTTTGTAAGATAAAATTAATGACTTTTTGCAAGATGAAGTTGGTATTGTAGACAACCATTTAGCCCAGATGGTTGGTGCTAGTCGATTTAATTTTCTGACTCTAAAACGATCCAGTTAGGTTACTCTTCCCCCCAAAAGTAGAAAATTTAATATAGAGTAACCTAACCTAACCAACTAACCTCTAGTAACCTTTGAACATCTGTATCATATCACCCCTCAAACAATCTCTCTCAAAACTAAATATGCCTAGTTCCTTTAATCTTTCACTGTATTCCAGTTTTCTTAATATAGAGATAAGCATGGTTGCACTTCCCTGCACACCTTCAGATCCTTCTATATCTTGACTAAAGATGGAGGAATCAAATTGAGAAATATTCTAATTTAAGTAATATATTATTATAAACTACCATTATTATGTTTCATTGTATTTCTATCAGTCCTCTTAATAATACCTAGCATTTTATTTGCCATATTCCTAGCCTCTAAGCACTGCTTGGAAAATTTTAGATCACTACTAACTATAATGTCTAGATTTTTTTACCCAACTGACATCCTCCATCCAGTTTCCTTGCATCTCATAACTAAAGTTTTAGCTAGTTCTACCGAAATGGATGACTTTACATTTTGAACATGGAATTCCATCAGCCATTTACAAAACCCATGCCACTGATCTGTCAAGATCTTTTTGCAGTTTATAAGAATTTTCTATATTTGTAACTGGGACAACTAGGCCCTACTTTTGTATCATCCGCAAATTTAGAAACTTTGCTACCTAACCATTCTTTAATTCATTTAGATATAAAATAATGAGTGCTACCCAACTTTTCATTTTCTGTCAACCAAGCTTATGACCATTTAAAATTACTCTTTGTTCTCTCTCTTCTAGCCATTTTCTATCTAACTCATAACTGATGCTGTTATCCCATTAGTGGCATCTACATCATATCCATTATCTACCTGATCAGTTAAACACTCTTAAAAGCCTAAGAGATTAAACAAACAAGGCCTTCCTGATCTAAATCCATGTTGGGTACTTGAAATAAGATTAAAACATTCCAAATGATCTTTAATATTATTCTTTATAGCTCTTTCTAGTAGCCTTTTCCTACCCCTTTTTGTAAATGGTTACTACACATTTGCTTTTTTCGTTTCATCAGGTATCTCTGTACAATTATAATTATTATTAATAGATATAACAAACAAGATAGTTAGTACCTCAGATAAGTTAGGTGACGTGTATGTATATATATATATGTATATAGTCTAAAAGTCACTAAAGGGTAAATATCACTAAATCTAAGCTGAATGGCAAGAGCAAGTCATAAACGAACCAACGCGGCTGTTCGTATTGCTTTGGTCTGGCCTAGACATGTTTTTTCCTATCTGACCTAATCTTTGGTGCTGAGTATAATTAGGTGATGTTCTAAGGTGAAAAATCGGGTAGGAAGTTGTTCGTACTTAAGTATAGTTAGGGGTAATGTCTATAGCTTCTAAATTGGTAATGTAAGAGAGAGTTAGGTAGGCTGTTTGTGGGACACAGGAATAAAACGGTAGGCTTCAAGGAATACCTAATTCAACGCACCGGTAAGTGCTTTTGATTGTTTGCTAGAACCTAAGTAAACCTAACGGGGTGTCTACCCACGCTATCACATTTGGCGACGAGATGGGATTTGACTCATTTGGTTAAATTTTGTTCATTGGTGTTAATTTGGCTCATTGGGTTAATTTGGCTTATTGGGTTCAAGTGGTGTTTGGAAAATTGGATGTAGCCTAGTGGGTCGTCCGATTTGTTTTGTTTGTGTGGGTAAGCTACCGTACTATAGCGTAGGTCCCGCCGCCTAACTCTAAAACTAATTCCTACTCAGCCCTAACTCTAAACTAATTCCTACTCAGCCCTAACTCTAAAACTAATTCTACTCAGCCCTAACTCTAAAACTAATTACTACTCAGTCCTAACTCTAAACTAATTACTACTCAGTCCTAACTCTAAAACTAATTACTACTCAGCCCTAACTCTAATAAAATTCACTATTCAGCCCTAACTGGGGAGTAACTAGACCAAATTTAAACCTAACCTAACCTACTTCACGTGATTTGGCCTAATTCGGTTTTGCTCTAGCATGTCGGTGATTGGCCATATAAGCCCCTACGAAGACAATGGGGAGGACTTCGAAGCTTATGCCACTAGGGTGAGGTTGTTTTTCGAGGCAAATTCCATTCCGGATGCTAAGAAAGTACCTACCTTTTTAACTATAATAGGCCTAAAACGTTTGGTTTAGTTATGGACCTAGTTTCTCCTAAAGCACCGGAAACTTGCACCTATAATGAATTGGTACAGGCCCTAACCGATCACTACAAACCCCGAGTAGTTCTCATCTATGAACGTTTCAAATTTTATTCAAGCATCAGACGGGAAATGAAAGCATTGCAGAGTTTGTTGCAGGAATAAAAGCCATAGCCGTACGTGTAAATTTGGGGACAAATTAGATGAATGCTAAGAGATAGGTTTGTAATGGGTCAAAGAGGAGTCTACCCAGAGAGCCCTATTAGCCATACAGGACCTAACTTTTAGTCAGGCTGTAGAAATAGCTACGGCTAGAGAAGCAGCTGCTAAAGATGTTAGAGCTTTTGGAAATCATAGTAGTAAAGCCCAACACGTAAATAGCTTTAAATCTTCTAGGCCTGGCAGACCTAACGAGCCTACTAGACAGCAAATAAAAGGTATGAGGCGAATATGACTAAGCCTACTAATTCTACTAAGCCTTCCAAGCCATGTACAGGGGTGGAAAACACCATTGGAAGAAAGATTGCCTTTTATAGAAGCAGTTTGCCGAAACTGTAGTAAAATAGGCCACATAGCTAAAGTGTTTTTCAAAGAAAACAAAGGGTGAAAATTCTAATTTTAACATTTCTAGTATAAATCCTCAAAAGGGAAATACTTCGAACATTGGAGTGGAGTACCTATTCTATGAGCAGCAAAGTGGGAAAAATACAGGCCCATATATTGTAGAGGTAGGCCTAAATGGAATTACAGTTCCTCTAGAATTGGATACGGTGCTGCCCGGACGGTCATGTCCAAGGTAGTTTTTGATAGATTTTCAAAAACACACCTAAACTACATGCATCTAAAACGATTTTAAAAAAATATGGAGACATACAAATACCTATTTGTGGAGAAGCATACGTCACAGTTACACTCAACCAGAAAACTTTGTCTCATCCCTTAACCCTTTAGTGGTGGATGAGCAAGGGCTACTCTACTAGGCCGTGTTGGATTGATGCTTTGAAAATGCCAATTGACAAAATCTTGCCAAGGGGTCAGGCAGATGTGCATACACTCTCATATCCATGACATAGACTCATTGTTAAGGGAGTTAGTTTTCTCTATTTTTGGGCCTGAAGTAGGCAAACCTAAGGGCCATCAGGTCTGCATAGAAGTAGACCCTAATGTAACTCCGAAATTTTGTAAGGCTCGTTCAATTGCGCATGCACTGCGGGAGAAGGTGGATTTAGAAATTGACAGGCTGCTAAAAGATAAAATTATTGAACCAGTCACACACGCTAAGTGGCTGCCCCAGTAGTTCCTGTACTAAAACCGGACAAAGTCCGTGCGGTTATGTGGGGATTACCGTTTAACAGCAAATAGAGCCGTCCTTCTAGATTGCTATCCTATACCCAAGCCTGATGAATTATTTAGCTCTCTTGCTGGGGGTAAATATTTCACAAAACTCGATATGTCCCAAGCCTATGCTCAACTAAGTTTAGATGAAAACTCTAAAGAATTAACTATCATAAATACGCACCGAGGCCTATATAGTAATAGCTATGCTATGGAATAGCATCGGCTCCGGGTATTTTCAGAGGACAATGGACCAAGTTCTAGGTCACATTCCAGAGTACTTTGCTTTCTAGATGATGTCCTCATTTCAGGTTCGACTAAAAAAAACACCTAACTAGATTAACCACGGTTCTAAAAAGACTCCGGGATGCTGGACTTAAGCTAAAGAGAGAAAAGTGTTCATGGGTCACTAACGAGGTTTCATATTTAGGGTTCCGCATAGATGCCTCAGGCATTCATCCAACGGTGGATAAACTAGAAGCAATAGAAAAGGCACCACCTCCACAAAACATCACACAGTTACAAGCTTATTTAGGTCTCCTAAACTTTTATAGGAAATTTTTGCCTAATGCATCGACTTTCCTTGAACCCCTAAATAAGCTATTACGATCTGGGGAACAGTGGAGATGGGAGAAAACTCAAAAGGAAGCATTTGAGGCTTCCAAGGACGTACTACTAAAGTCCACTCTCCTAGTGCATTATGATCCTAAACTTCCTCTCGTAGTTTCAGCAGACAGCAGTTCTTATGGAATTGGGGCAGTGTTATCTCACCACATTGATGGTGTAGATAGGCCTATCTGTTTTGCTTCTAGAACACTAACTGAGACGGAAAGACGATATGCACAAGTGGAACGTGAAGCATTAGCCTTAGTATTTGCAGTAAAAAAATTTCATTTCTATCTATGGGGTCATGAATTTAAACTAATTACTGACCATAAGCCTCTTTTAGGTTTATTTTCACCTAATAAAAATATTCCAGTTATGGCCTCAGGTAGGATTCAACGATGGGCACTGATTCTACAAGCCTATAAATTTGACTTAGTACATCGGTCAGGTAAACTTCTAGGTACGGCTGATGCGCTAAGTAGGTTGCCCTTAGAAAATCCAAATGATTGTGTACCTATACCTACAGAATGGGTTCACTTGGTGGAGTTTTTGGAATCCACTCCAGTATCTGCAGTACAAATAGAGCAGTGGACAAAATCAGACCCTATTCTGTCTAGGGTCATCCATTTCTGCTCAGTTGGTTGGCCTACTAAGGTTGAGAGTGAATTACAGCCTTTTTATCAGCGTCAGTCTGGCCTCTCTATTCAAAATGGCTGTCTCTTATGGGGCCACAGAGTGATTATTCCAAATAAAGGCAGGTCGAATTTAGTGAAGGAACTTCACGCTGAACACATGGGCGCAACAAAAATGAAAGAGCTGGCGAGAGCTTATTTCTGGTGGCCTGGTTTAGATGGAGAACTCGAATCATTGGTTCGTTCCTGTCAAAGCTGCCTAGAGAACAGAGATCTCCCAAGGAAAAGTCCACTTCATCCTTGGGAATGGCCTACTATACCGTGGCATAGGATCCATGTTGACTATGCAGGTCCCATAAATAATACTTATTTCCTAGTCATTGTGGACGCCTACTCTAAGTGGGTGGAAATTTTTCCAACCACTTCCACGACTTCGGGTGTTACTATTCGCTTACTCCGTTCAGTTTTCGCTCGATGGGGTTTACCCGTAGTCCTGGTTTCCGACAATGGTACTTGTTTTACCAGTGAGGAATTTCGTTCCTTCGTCCACCTAAATGGCATTAGACATGTCCGGTCTAGTGTTTTCCACCCGTCTACTAACGGTCTCGCGGAAAACATGGTCCGTACTTTCAAGTCGGCCTTGCGTCATTCTCGTGGGGAGGAAATGCAAGTGGTGTTGGATAAATTTTTGTTTAAATATCGAATAACACCTCACACCACGACGGGGGTGTCTCCCTCTAAACTTCTGATTGGCCGAGGAATTCGTTCAGTTTTCGATTTGTTACGTCCAAACGAAACGTTACAACAACGAGTTTTACGCCATCAGGAAAAACAGAAGTTGTACCACGACACTAAAAGAGGGAGAGTTCTAGAAGCGCAACCTAATGATCCAGTTATGATTCGCAACTATGGGGCTGGACCAAAATGGGTTCCTGCAACTGTGCAGGAGAGAACGGGCCCTGTTTCCTTCAAGTGCCAACTAGAAGATGGTCGTTCTATTAAACGCCATCAGGACCAGATATGGGAACGTGAACGTGAAGTGCAGAAGGACCAGAGTCTTCCGGAAGAGAGAACTGATCCTCCGGAAAATGGTTCAACTTGCCCGCCTATACAGGTTGCACCTAATCCTACTACATCAACCCCGCTCCGCAGGTCGTCTAGGGTCCCTCATCCCCCTGACAGACTAAACTTGTAGGGAGGAGTGAGGTGACGTGTATGTATATATATGTATATAGTCTAAAAGTCACTAAAGGGTAAATATCACTAAATCTAAGCTGAATGGCAAGAGCAAGTCATAAACGAACCAACGCGGCTGTTCGTATTGCTTTGGTCTGGCCTAGACATGTTTTTTCCTATCTGACCTAATCTTTGGTGCTGAGTATAATTAGGTGATGTTCTAAGGTGAAAAATCGGGTAGGAAGTTGTTCGTACTTAAGTATAGTTAGGGGTAATGTCTATAGCTTCTAAATTGGTAATGTAAGAGAGAGTTAGGTAGGCTGTTTGTGGGACACAGGAATAAAACGGTAGGCTTCAAGGAATACCTAATTCAACGCACCGGTAAGTGCTTTTGATTGTTTGCTAGAACCTAAGTAACCTAACTGGGGTGTCTACCCCACGCTATCACATTTGGCGACGAGGATGGGATTTGACTCATTTGGTTAAATTTTGTTCATTGGGTTAAATTTGGCTCATTGGGTTAATTTGGTTATTGGGTTCAAGTGGTTGTTTGGAAAATTGGATGTAGCCTAGTGGGTCGTCCGATTTGTTTTGTTTGTGTGGGTAAGCTACCGTACTATAGCGTAGGTCCCGCCGCCCTAACTCTAAAACTAATTCCTACTCAGCCCTAACTCTAAAACTAATTCCTACTCAGCCCTAACTCTAAAACTAATTCCTACTCAGCCCTAACTCTAAAACTAATTACTACTCAGTCCTAACTCTAAAACTAATTACTACTCAGTCCTAACTCTAAAACTAATTACTACTCAGCCCTAACTCTAATAAAATTCACTATTCAGCCCTAACTGGGGAGTAACTAGACCAAATTTAAACCTAACCTAACCTACTTCACGTGATTTGGCCTAATTCGGTTTTGCTCTAGCATGTCGGTGATTGGCCATATAAGCCCCTACGAAGACAATGGGAGGACTTCGAAGCTTATGCCACTAGGGTGAGGTTGTTTTTCGAGGCAAATTCCATTCCGGATGCTAAGAAAGTACCTACCTTTTTAACTATAATAGGCCCTAAAACGTTTGGTTTAGTTATGGACCTAGTTTCTCCTAAAGCACCGGAAACTTGCACCTATAATGAATTGGTACAGGCCCTAACCGATCACTACAAACCCCGAGTAGTTCTCATCTATGAACGTTTCAAATTTTATTCAAGGCATCAGACGGGAAATGAAAGCATTGCAGAGTTTGTTGCAGGAATAAAAAGCCATAGCCGTACGTGTAAATTTGGGGACAAATTAGATGAAATGCTAAGAGATAGGTTTGTAATGGGTCTCAAAGAGGAGTCTACCAGAGAGCCCTATTAGCCATACAGGACCTAACTTTTAGTCAGGCTGTAGAAATAGCTACGGCTAGAGAAGCAGCTGCTAAAGATGTTAGAGCTTTTGGAAATCATAGTAGTAAAGCCCAACACGTAAATAGCTTTAAATCTTCTAGGCCTGGCAGACCTAACGAGCCTACTAGACAGGCAAATAAAAGGTATGAGGCGAATATGACTAAGCCTACTAATTCTACTAAGCCTTCCAAGCCATGTACAGGGTGTGGAAAACACCATTGGAAGAAAGATTGCCCTTTTATAGAAGCAGTTTGCCGAAACTGTAGTAAAATAGGCCACATAGCTAAAGTGTGTTTTTCAAAGAAAACAAAGGGTGAAAATTCTAATTTTAACATTTCTAGTATAAATCCTCAAAAGGGAAATACTTCGAACATTGGAGTGGAGTACCTATTCTATGAGCAGCAAAGTGGGAAAAATACAGGCCCATATATTGTAGAGGTAGGCCTAAATGGAATTACAGTTCCTCTAGAATTGGATACGGGTGCTGCCCGGACGGTCATGTCCAAGGTAGTTTTTGATAAGATTTTCAAAAACACACCTAAACTACATGCATCTAAAACGATTTTAAAAAAATATGGAGACATACAAATACCTATTTGTGGAGAAGCATACGTCACAGTTACACTCAACCAGAAAACTTTGTCTCATCCCTTAACCCTTTTAGTGGTGTGATGAGCAAGGGCCTACTCTACTAGGCCGTGATTGGATTGATGCTTTGAAAATGCCAATTGACAAAATCTTGCCAAGGGGTCAGGCAGATGTGCATACACTCTCATATCCATCTGACATAGACTCATTGTTAAGGGAGTTTTCTTCTATTTTTGGGCCTGAAGTAGGCAACCTAAAGGGCCATCAGGTCTGCATAGAAGTAGACCCTAATGTAACTCCGAAATTTTGTAAGGCTCGTTCAATTGCGCATGCACTGCGGGAGAAGGTGGATTTAGAAATTGACAGGCTGCTAAAAGATAAAATTATTGAACCAGTCACACACGCTAAGTGGGCTGCCCAGTAGTTCCTGTACTAAAACCGGACAAGTCCGTGCGGTTATGGGGATTACCGTTTAACAGCAAATAGAGCCGTCCTTCTAGATTGCTATCCTATACCCAAGCCTGATGAATTATTTAGCTCTCTTGCTGGGGGTAAATATTTCACAAAACTCGATATGTCCCAAGCCTATGCTCAACTAAGTTTAGATGAAAACTCTAAAGAATTAACTATCATAAATACGCACCGAGGCCTATATAAGTACAATAGGCTATGCTATGGAATAGCATCGGCTCCGGGTATTTTTCAGAGGACAATGGACCAAGTTCTAGGTCACATTCCAGGAGTACTTTGCTTTCTAGATGATGTCCTCATTTCAGGTTCGACTAAAAAAGAACACCTAACTAGATTAACCACGGTTCTAAAAAGACTCCGGGATGCTGGACTTAAGCTAAAGAGAGAAAAGTGTTCATGGGTCACTAACGAGGTTTCATATTTAGGGTTCCGCATAGATGCCTCAGGCATTCATCCAACGGTGGATAAACTAGAAGCAATAGAAAAGGCACCACCTCCACAAAACATCACACAGTTACAAGCTTATTTAGGTCTCCTAAACTTTTATAGGAAATTTTTGCCTAATGCATCGACTTTCCTTGAACCCCTAAATAAGCTATTACGATCTGGGGAACAGTGGAGATGGGAGAAAACTCAAAAGGAAGCATTTGAGGCTTCCAAGGACGTACTACTAAAGTCCACTCTCCTAGTGCATTATGATCCTAAACTTCCTCTCGTAGTTTCAGCAGACAGCAGTTCTTATGGAATTGGGGCAGTGTTATCTCACCACATTGATGGTGTAGATAGGCCTATCTGTTTTGCTTCTAGAACACTAACTGAGACGGAAAGACGATATGCACAAGTGGAACGTGAAGCATTAGCCTTAGTATTTGCAGTAAAAAAATTTCATTTCTATCTATGGGGTCATGAATTTAAACTAATTACTGACCATAAGCCTCTTTTAGGTTTATTTTCACCTAATAAAAATATTCCAGTTATGGCCTCAGGTAGGATTCAACGATGGGCACTGATTCTACAAGCCTATAAATTTGACTTAGTACATCGGTCAGGTAAACTTCTAGGTACGGCTGATGCGCTAAGTAGGTTGCCCTTAGAAAATCCAAATGATTGTGTACCTATACCTACAGAATGGGTTCACTTGGTGGAGTTTTTGGAATCCACTCCAGTATCTGCAGTACAAATAGAGCAGTGGACAAAATCAGACCCTATTCTGTCTAGGGTCATCCATTTCTGCTCAGTTGGTTGGCCTACTAAGGTTGAGAGTGAATTACAGCCTTTTTATCAGCGTCAGTCTGGCCTCTCTATTCAAAATGGCTGTCTCTTATGGGGCCACAGAGTGATTATTCCAAATAAAGGCAGGTCGAATTTAGTGAAGGAACTTCACGCTGAACACATGGGCGCAACAAAAATGAAAGAGCTGGCGAGAGCTTATTTCTGGTGGCCTGGTTTAGATGGAGAACTCGAATCATTGGTTCGTTCCTGTCAAAGCTGCCTAGAGAACAGAGATCTCCCAAGGAAAAGTCCACTTCATCCTTGGGAATGGCCTACTATACCGTGGCATAGGATCCATGTTGACTATGCAGGTCCCATAAATAATACTTATTTCCTAGTCATTGTGGACGCCTACTCTAAGTGGGTGGAAATTTTTCCAACCACTTCCACGACTTCGGGTGTTACTATTCGCTTACTCCGTTCAGTTTTCGCTCGATGGGGTTTACCCGTAGTCCTGGTTTCCGACAATGGTACTTGTTTTACCAGTGAGGAATTTCGTTCCTTCGTCCACCTAAATGGCATTAGACATGTCCGGTCTAGTGTTTTCCACCCGTCTACTAACGGTCTCGCGGAAAACATGGTCCGTACTTTCAAGTCGGCCTTGCGTCATTCTCGTGGGGAGGAAATGCAAGTGGTGTTGGATAAATTTTTGTTTAAATATCGAATAACACCTCACACCACGACGGGGGTGTCTCCCTCTAAACTTCTGATTGGCCGAGGAATTCGTTCAGTTTTCGATTTGTTACGTCCAAACGAAACGTTACAACAACGAGTTTTACGCCATCAGGAAAAACAGAAGTTGTACCACGACACTAAAAGAGGGAGAGTTCTAGAAGCGCAACCTAATGATCCAGTTATGATTCGCAACTATGGGGCTGGACCAAAATGGGTTCCTGCAACTGTGCAGGAGAGAACGGGCCCTGTTTCCTTCAAGTGCCAACTAGAAGATGGTCGTTCTATTAAACGCCATCAGGACCAGATATGGGAACGTGAACGTGAAGTGCAGAAGGACCAGAGTCTTCCGGAAGAGAGAACTGATCCTCCGGAAAATGGTTCAACTTGCCCGCCTATACAGGTTGCACCTAATCCTACTACATCAACCCCGCTCCGCAGGTCGTCTAGGGTCCCTCATCCCCCTGACAGACTAAACTTGTAGGGGAGGAGTGAGGTGACGTGTATGTATATATATGTATATAGTCTAAAAGTCACTAAAGGGTAAATATCACTAAATCTAAGCTGAATGGCAAGAGCAAGTCATAAACGAACCAACGCGGCTGTTCGTATTGCTTTGGTCTGGCCTAGACATGTTTTTTCCTATCTGACCTAATCTTTGGTGCTGAGTATAATTAGGTGATGTTCTAAGGTGAAAAATCGGGTAGGAAGTTGTTCGTACTTAAGTATAGTTAGGGGTAATGTCTATAGCTTCTAAATTGGTAATGTAAGAGAGAGTTAGGTAGGCTGTTTGTGGGACACAGGAATAAAACGGTAGGCTTCAAGGAATACCTAATTCAACGCACCGGTAAATGCTTTTGATTGTTTGCTAGAACCTAAGTAACCTAACTGGGGTGTCTACCCCACGCTATCACATACCCCTTCTCTCTCTCTGAGAATCCTAGCATATACATTATCAGGTCTAGCAGATTTATTTGGCTTCATTGTATTAATCCCACGCCTTCTTTATATATATATATATATATATATATATATATATATATATATATATATAAAATTTTCTTTTTCTTTTAATATGGTTAGCTCTAACACACATATTTAGGGTGGGACAAAATGACATCAAGATTAAACATCTCTAAAACGATACTCTGTTCCCTGCTTGCCATTAAAAATCAACATTTTTCAGTTCAATATCGTTCATCCTCGGAACTTGACCAGTTACGTTTGTTGTGTAAAGATACATTAAAATTTTCTATTGACAGCATTACTTATACATTACAATGGTGAATTGAGTGATAAGAGAATATTCTGTCTTTTTCGTGCTCCGAAAGTATTCTGAAATAAGTATAGCAATTCTTCTTCTTCCGCAGCCTTATTAGCCCACTTCTATGTGGGGTCGCTGTTGTAGATCCTTCTTCTTCATTCACTTCTGTCTTGAGCCACCTCTTCCTCCAGTCCCTTATCACTATCTTTCTTCAGTCTATCCCGCCACCTCATCTTAGGTCTACCTCTTCTTCTCGTGTCTGGAATTTCCATCCTCAGCATCCGTCGTCCCACATACTCCTCCTCCCTCCTCTGGACATGCCCAATGCCCATACCATCTCAATCTCTTTTCCTGTGCCTTCTTGGAGATTTCCGTTACTTTTGTTGTTCCTCTTGTTATAATGGATCTGCATTCATAAGGTTTTGGCAAAAGTTTTACGGCCGGATGCCCTTCCTGCCGCCAACCCTCCTCCTTTCTCCGGGCTTGGGACCGGCTGAGACTTGGGCTGGCTTGCCCACTCCCAGGCGGAGTTGAAATAAGTATAATAAGTATAGCAATAAATATCATATATAATTTTAATTTTATTTCAAACATGATTAAAAAAAGTTCAAAAAGTGTGTAAATACGATTACAATCAACTTTTTTAATTTTCCTACTTATTTACATGTTACTTCTATTTTAATACAAAGATTTGAGATTCATGAGTGGATTGGAAATCATTTAAAGTCTGATTTTGTATTCATTTTGGAAATCTCTAGGTGAGATTGTTTTGCTGAGAAGAACCATTCCATGCCGTGACTTATATCCATAAACATTTGCGCTGACAACTGATGTCGTTTACATTTCTTTCAACTGCTTGAGAATGGCACGGATAGTTGTCTAATTTAAGTCTCATTCCAGATAGACTGGCTTTTTGTGAAACCAGAGAGCACAGGAGGCGTTGACTTCTATCATGGTCCAGTCATTCATATCCATATATGACAAAGCCGAAAAGTTGAGTACAACATCACCTTTGTCGAAGACACGCTCCTCTCCAGACATTATTTTATGTTGCGATTCCACAATTTTTTCCACTGCTGCCTTGAGGATTTCTTCACTCTCATCAGCAACAGCTGCGACAAGGATATTTTCTGGATGAGCGAAGTAGCAGTTGTTCTGTAACACCGGACGTATGATTTTTTGGTCATCAGGATCTATGTCCTGATAAAGCTGTATCATGAAGAAAAAGTATTTTGCTCCACCTTCATGACCATTGAGCTTTAATATGAAACCAGGCAGGTGCATAAAAGTTAATAATGAAACTAGCTAACAAGGAACCCTTTAAAAGGGTTCCGGAGGGTTTTCATGTGACATAAAATAACACAAGAGACGATTTGCTTCCGTCAGCCACCTTGCATGGTTGAGAGTTCCTGGTTGAGTATTTTCTAACCATGTGATATCGTGGGGTATCTTGGTGCCCTTGTTGAACAGCTAAACACACTTTTAGAAGGTACAGTTGGTCAGAGCTAAGGTCCACTTTTACTTCTTCATTAAAATCAACAACTTTGGGCCCACAGGGAATACTAGCTCTCACAAATATCAGCACATATTATGATATTCACACCAACACTGTATTATTCCTGACATATGGAAACAAGGTAAAATTATTACACTACTCAAACCAAACAAAAATCCAGCAGAACCAGCTTCTTATAGACCCATTACTTTACTATGCACACCTTCCAAAGTAACAGAAAGACTAATCTTACAAATCACCAACCCACACATACCACTATCACCTACTCAACATGGATTCAGACTTCACTACTCAACCACGACAATACTCACTAACCTCATGCAGCACATCATGGATGGCATCAACTCCAGATGACCAGCTCAACATACACTATTAGCAACAATAGACATTAATAAAGCATTTGATGCTATCCCACGCTTCCCTCTCATAAACAAAATACTGAACACAAGCATGCACAATAACACCAAAAGGTGGCTGAGCAACTATCTTTCAGGAAGATACATGTCACATTTAATGGCAAGTCATCCAAAAACAAGCTTTTTCCGAATGGGGTCCCTCAAGGCTCTGTTCTCTCACCAACACTGTTCAACTTATACATGCATGACATTCCAACACCCATAGATAACAAGCTTACCTTATCATCATATGCAGATGACATCACTAACATCCACCCACAACAACATCGACACTGCTACAAATAACCTACAAAAACATACATAAAGACTGGCTCACTAGGGTGTGTCAATTTTGGGGGTGAAATGACTAAATTGAAAATCATGTGATTTGGTAGCAATTTAATATAATCATTTGGCATACAAAATAATATCCTTGCTTCAAAAACAATAAAAAATAACTCCTACCTACAGCATTTTAATTAAAAAATTCCATTTTTCCATAAATTTGTAACAAAATAACAAATGTGCGCAAACATCCTATCAACATTTAAAGTGGCAATAAGATATCATTCAGAGTCTTTATTTGAAAGTAACCAATGCAGTCATGTCCTTTTTGCTGCAGTTCCTTGACATCAGCATTCGGCTTGCTACTTGCACTTTGATGTAGCCTTCTCGCCTCTCGTGACTGTAAACTTGACTAGCTGCTTCTGTGACCATTTTCACACATCTCTCCACACTGAGTGTGACAAGACCACTTTGGCACTTGCATTGGGGCCTCTTTAAGTTGTGTTAAATCTTTGTTTGTTATACATGTCAGTGGTGGCTCCAAAACTTCCGAACTCAAGTTAACTAATTCTGACAATTTCGTGGCATTGACGTTTATCGGAGGTACCTTCCTTGTCTGAACAGAGCAGTCTCCCAGCTGGTCATCATCTAGTGATGTTCCTCTAAGCTTTAGAATGATTTCCACAGCCTCAGTTCGTTCTTTGGTACATTGGCTGCAGAGTATTGCTTGCAAAACTGCCTCTGGCCTAGCATACCAAGCGGACCTTCTCACCATAGGTAACACGATGTCCACTACTACTTTCCTTTGGGTTCTCAGTAGCTGTAATTGAAACAAGATGTGGTTGGGCCCCTCCATCCACATTAGATTAAGTTTTACATTGAACCAGTGAGGAAGATAAAACCAATAATAAATTCAACAATCAACATCAAATTCTGTAGCATTTTGCCCTTCAGTGCATGTTTGGAAACCCAAATCCTGCAGAAACGAATCGCTGTAGTTAACCAACGACTGTGAATTACGGGTCCAATCTCCAAGAGAGCCAGATTTTGAGGCAACTCTCCTGATCTGATTGCTTGAACAATACGATAAGCGTAAGATTGATCCGTGCTGAGGTCTTTGATAACTTCTTCAGACAACACTGGAAGGGGAGGGCCTACCTTTGACCTTTGGAAATTTTGTATTTATTTCTAATTCCATTGCTTCATGTAGCATGTTGCCAAGGGGGCCTGACCACTTGTTGTTGCTCTTTGTAGGACCATCAAGTTCCTGGATGAGACAACGAAGAGGTAGTTCCCCTGTGTGCAAATCACATACAATCCAAACAAGCCTTCTTCCAAGTTTTTTCTCTAAATGTGTCATAATACCGCCCTGCCATCCAGTGTTCACCGCAGTTGAGTCTCCACCAACGGCCTGCAGTGAACTGTCAAGTCTTCTTTCTTGAAGCCAACATATTATTTGATCAGCAATTGCCTCTGCATGTTTCTTGCCTTCTACTTCTGCTTCAGGAACAAAGTGAAACAAATAGCAGCCACCAGGTTCAGAACACACAGAGTAGTGTTCTTTGATGAGACTGGGAAACTTTCTGTCCATTCCCTCTACCTCTAGGAGAACTTTTGTCATCTCTTCTTCCATCAAACAAAAGGCAAGAGAGACCTTCCTCCTTCAAATCTTTTTCATGCTGATCAGATATTTCCATTATTATTTTCTTGTGCTCTTCTTATCTTATTATGATCTATCACTAAGGATGTATCCTCTCGGCTGATGAGGCCTGCATCTATCCAAGCGGCAGTGGCAATCTCTGCAGTCTCTCGTAGCCCCGTATGGTGGTGAATACTGCAAGGGCAATGTTTGAGATGTCTTTAGTGTTGTATTTCATTCTCTTCGGCGAAGGTTCAGATGGCATTTTGGAGCTATCATCTGATGTTGCTGCTTTCTGTTCATCTGAAGAGCTTTCAAAGAAGTGAGAAACCTCTTGATAGAGCTCTTCATCTCTTTGGGTGGCTTCTTCACTCTCTTTTTCTTCCTTTTTCCTCTCTCAGATTTTCTCTTTTTCTTAGCAATAACAATCTGTTTTTTGGTTTCTGAATAATCTGCCGAACCAATCTGCATACTTCCTTGGCCTCCTGCCTTTGTTCTCTGCGCCTTTATGAAAGCCAGCTCCAAAACAGGATCTTCTTCTCACGAGGACAGCAACAATCAATGTGAGGGTGAGGTTCTCTTCTGCATGAGGGAGAACAATTGGCTTCAGAACACAACTCTATGGGACACTGGCAGTTAAAAATGTCAAGAGTATCAAGTGTGTGCAGAAATTTATTTTTCTTTGCTAGTTTTCCTTTACCAAGTGATGTCTCAACTGCTTTGTGCCACAGCTTTGTTAATTTTAGCTCAATAGTTCTATACTGATTGAGTACAGGTGGTTTGAATAACACATTAGCTTTTTCCCACTGATGCAGAAGAGGGGGAATCATGTCCATTATGAGCTCTTTCTCTGTGTAGTGCCTTCTATCCTTTGTATTTTGTTCACGAAGGAGTAACCCTAGTCTCAGCATGTCTCGCACTGTTGGTAGTTCTGATACGGGAAGCTCTTGCCTGTACCGACTAACAGGCTCAAGTGGCATGATGACTGACCTCTTGTCTTCAATTTTGGCATCTTAGGAATATCTGAAAAGAAAGAAAAACATTTAAGTATTTTATATCAATTACAATGTTTCAAAGTTTAGTCATTTGATGTTCTAAAATTCAATAAAAAAATATTTCATGGGATTACAACATAATTAGACAGAAGAATATGATAATAATAAATAATTGTAATAATCAATAATCCATACTTACAGTTAAACTGTAGTATTCTCTAGTAGAATAACTATGAAGTAGGTACAAGAGCAATAACAGCAAACCACCGTCTATGACATCTAAGCGGCAACTGAGGACTGAGAGTGAGGGACAGTTCTATTCATGTTGTGACTTGTACATTGTACAACTATATGACCTTGAAAACACTCCATATGCGATCAGTGGGATAATTCTGTGACAGATGAATAGTTAATCAATTTATGTCCTATATTTAGTAAAAGAGTCAATTTCTGAAACTTTAAGGTAAAATTGATGTAGGTAAGGGTTATTTTATTTCATTTTGTTGGCCAATTTCAAGTTTTGACATGAAAAGACTATATTTTCACTACCAAAATTGATTTGAAAAAGTTGACAAAATTGACACACCCTACTGGCTCACACACAATAGACTCAAAGTAGCACCCACAAAATCAACCATCACCTTGCTTACAAGCAACACAAAAGAACACCAGGTAACTCCACAGCACTAAACACCACCAACATTCCACACACTTACAGGACCAAAATACTTGGGGTCACATACAACATATTATCTTTTGCAAACCACATTCAGAACATTAAAAACAAATGTACATCAAGACTTAACACGCTTAGGGTACTAACAGGCACAAACTTTGGACACCAGCAGGAAACAACATCACGCATATATAAACAATATATTCGCTCAGTTATGGACTATGCTAGCCCATGCTGGGCACCCATTATCTCAAACACACACATAAACACTTTACAGACAATACAAAACAACGCACTTCGTATCATTACAGGATGCACTCAAACAATATCAATAGAACACCTGCACACAGAAACAAAAATACTGAAAGTTATGGAACATTTAGACATGAGGGGAACACAATTCATGGCAGCAGCGACAACTAACCCACAACACCCTTGCCACTACATGTACAATCATGCACCGACACCTCGCACCATTAAGGTAACACCAGAGAGACCTTATAACCAAATACTCCATTCCATACCACGCCCCACAGACATCACACAGTACAGAAAACGCATACACACACACCTAACCCACAAAGCACTGACACGACTCGGTCCGAATGCGGCCCTAGGTGCGAAGCCGCCACCCATTAACAGGTCAGAGATCAGCCTGAGCAGATCAGATCGAGTTAACTTAGCACGATTCCGATGTGGACATCACCCCCAACTTACAGACATATAAACACAGACTAGACAACTTCACAGACGACACCTGCCACCTGTGCCAGGACACACCACAAACAATTGAACACATTATGACAGACTGTACCACTCTAGCACAACATAGAACACAACACAACATCACTAGTGCGCTGAACCTCTTGTCCACTCCGGAGAAGGCGATCGGTTACCTGCGTGCTGCCGGCTTGCTCGATCAGGGTGGGCTGATCGGCTAAACAACAACAACAACAACTTTTCCAGCAACAGGCGGAAATACTCTGATGGGTCTGTCTTTTGGATCAAAGTTCAGGTCTTTTGACCGATTTTACCTTGTGAACTTCTAGGCCCTGTAGTCATTCCATCAAGAACTTCTAAATAATTTCTCAAAGGAGGTTCATTAGCATGCAATAGACACACAAGCCATTATAACGGCCTTCACGCTAGATTTCTAGTTATCTAATTATTCCATTTTATTTACCAGTGTTTACATTTGTGCCATCACATACTATCGCTTGAAGACTCAATGTGTTTGTGTCTGTAAACACTGACATTATTTCTTTAGCAACATCGTTTGCCTTACCACTTTCAGGTGCAACATGATCAACGTATTTGTTGCCTGGAAATGAAACTAATACATAGTGTTCTTCCTTCGTATTCCTCTTGCAAATGCTGGTTTTCACGAGTTTTATCTAGCTTTCCATCAAACCCTAGACAAATTATTCCCTTGTTCTCCTCTTCATGCTTTCCGATTTCCTTATTTCTTCACAATGTTCTTTGGTGGCGTAACTTCACGGGATCAAGGGTTGTATTGGATGATAACAGATTGGGGTCTTTCAAAACAGCATTAGCAATGAAACATGCATCTCGATTACTGAATTTGCATTTGTCAACTACTTTGCATAATTCTGGATACTGGTTTCGGTTTTGGGGTGTCTCGCTTCCTTCTTCAGAATGGCTGCCATTAAAATATTCTTCGGGCTCATCACTTTGGGAAGAAATCTCTTCACTTTGGCAATAATTCATATGCGAATCAAACTCCCCTGTCTGAGATGATTGTTTTTCTTCAAACAGTTTTCAATTTTCTGTAGCCTTGTCGTTGTTGTTTTATCTATCTTTCCTATAACCATTTTCCTCGTAGTATTCTGATCAACCCAGAAGTCCCACTAAACATCGGGTATTCTCTTAGAATTTGAGCAATTATACTGGCTTCTTTCACGAATACCAAGACCATAGCACTTGCAGCGTCATATGTCAAATACATTTTCAAAAGAATTCAACTTTTCTTGAAACATCTTGGAAGATACAATTTAAATTCTTACCCTTTAGCAATCAATCTCTTAACTTTAATTATAATACTATTGGATTCGATGGTACGATACTGGCATTGATATATACTTGTTTCACTTCGTCCGCAATTACTTCTGCATATCTCTGTGCGCTCGCTGATGGCTTTTGAATATATAGTAATAATTACAATGCGCTTTAAATAAATGAGGGGTCGCGCGTCTTAAGGTACCTAAGCGCCACCACAGGCGAAAACGTGTTTTTGATAGATATCACTATTTTCACCCTTTCTCTATCGCGTGGTTTGGGTTATAATGACCTTACGACACTAGAAGTATGGTTGAAAACCTTATGAAGCGAACTACTTTTTTCACCTCTATCGCCAGCCAAAAGTTCACCCAAAGTTCGGCATAATAAGAAAATAAAAAAAATAAAAAAAATATATATAAAATATAAAATATGAAAATCTATTCCAAAAACTCATCAACATCTTCATTAGCATACTTAGAACTCTAATTTAGCCAAAAATGAACGTTCTTGCTCAATTAATAACAGAGATACTATTGCCAGAATATTGCTGAACTTTGGAGACGATTTCTGACAAATTTTAATTTTGGCGCTTAGGTACCTTAAGACGCGGGACCCCTCAATTTTATATCTTCACATGTTGGAAGTTGGGTTTTAGGAAGTGCTGCTGGGTTTCCAAAAACAGAATGCTTGGATTTTCTTGTCATGCTAGAAGACGCCATCATTCCTGTAAGAAAACAAAATTCATCAAGAAATTAGGTATATTGATAATTCACTAGGCAACAAAGATTTTGTTACAGAAGACCAAATAGGTGCTCCTAGCTAATTTCGGTATGCTGATTTCAAATCTATAATTAGATTTTTTCTATCACGTCTAGATTTTGTGTAAAATGCAAATCACTTTTAGTAAAATTTTCTACCACGTCCAGATTTTGGTTTTAATCGGCTTAATGCCAGTAATATGAAACTTGCTTTTCAAGGTTAAAGCAATTTTTTTTGTCAACTATATACAAATTCGAACAATTTTGATAAATAAAACTTATCCCGAGTTGTTTTTATAGCATTTGTTTTGTACTACGGTTTGTACTTCTTTTTATTTTGCACATCGTAATAATTACTTTCTACGTTTTTTCAGATATTGTATGGTAATTCAAAATGGCATCAAATAGACGTGCTTGTGTAAATCACCCAGACAACTTCTGCTTTGTCTGTGGACAATATACACCTAAGCCACAACGTAGAAACATAACAACAAAGATTAAACTTGCCTACAAGTGTTATTTTGACTGTAAGTTAGGAGACCAACAGAGGGACTGGGCACCACATATTTGCTGTGCACAGTGCAATGCAATGTTAATAGCTTGGATGAATGGTAAAAGAAAAGCTATGCCGTTCTCAGTCCCCATGGTTTGGCGTGAGCCGAAAAATCACTTCAATGATTGTTATTTTTGTTTGACAAAGATTGCTGGTTTCACAAAGAAAAACAAATCAAAGATCACGTACCCAAACTGCGAATCAGCAATGAAACCAGTACCACATGATGAAACAAATTCACCACCAGTTCCACCAGCAACGATAACAGACAGCAGTTCATCTGAAGATTCTGTTAGTGATATAGAAACAGGGAAAGATGGCATATATGTTCCAGATGCAAATATTTCCCCACATTTGTTAAGTCAAGCGGAGTTAAATGACTTAGTGCGCGATTTGGAATTACCAAAAGAAAAGGCAGAGTTGCTTGGTTCAAGACTTCAAGAATTTAATCTTCTCCAACCAAACACCAAAGTTTCCCATTTCCGCCATCGCCATTTGCAGTTTTCATCATTTTACTTACAGGAAGAAAACGTTTGTTTCTGCCACGATATCAGTGGTCTGATGCAAGGGATTGGCTGTCGCTATGATCCAAAAGAATGGAGACTGTTCATTGACTCTAGTAAAGCTAGCCTTAAAGCTGTATTACTGCACAACGGCAATGAAAAACCTTCAATACTTGTAGCACATGCCACTGGCCTTAATGAGACTTATGAATCGATGACACTGCTGCTAAGACTCATCAAATATAAGGACCACACATGGAATATTTGTGGCGACCTTAAAGTTGTATCATTACTTCTTGGGTTACAGTTGGGCTACACAAAGCATATGTGCTTTTTGTGTCTATGGAACAGCAGAGATGACAAGAACCACTACAAAAAACATGATTGGCCATCTAGAACTGAACATGTTGTTGGTAAATACAATGTGAAACACCCAGCACTTATTGACCCTCAGAAAGTACATCTTCCACCACTTCACATTAAACTTGGCCTTATGAAAAATTTCGTGAAGGGTATGGATCATCAAGGTAGTGGTTTCCAATATTTAAAGGATAAATTCAAAGGAATATTGACAGATGCTAAGATAGAAGCTGGAGTTTTCACTGGACCACAGATCCGCAGTGTCATCCACGACTCATCGTTTCCATCTAACCTAAATGAGAATGAACTAGGAGCATGGACATCTTTCGTTGAAGTTGTCAAAAATTTTCTTGGAAACCACAAAGCTGAAAACCACCGTAAACTCGTAGAAAACATGCTTAAATCTTATGAAATAATGGGATGCAGAATGTCTTTGAAAATTCATTTTTTACATTCTCATCTTGACTTCTTCCCGGCCAACCTTGGGGCTGTAAGTGACGAGCATGGTGAGCGCTTCCACCAACAGATCTCAGTTATGGAAAACAGATACCAAGGTAATTTCAACCCAAATATGATGGGAGATTATTGTTGGTTCCTGCAGAAGGAGAGCTCGTCATCCTACAAGCGACAAAGGAAGAGGACACACCAAAGTTTCACTTAAGAACAGGAATTTGCCTTCAGTAGTAATAACAAAATACTAACGCGCTTTGGGTGGATGGTTGTGGCGCAGGGGTGGTAACTCCGCAGCGGAATTCCGCTGTCTGTCTTAAGCCAGAATAAAGGAGGAACATCCAGTTCACTAATTATTTAAGTATGCTTACATAAAAACGTGGCACGGAAAAGTAGCTTAGACGGCTTTCGTAATAGAAGCGGGTGAGAAAAAAAATGAAAAATAGGGGTTTTCGGTTACACAAAATCTGGACGTGATAGAGAAATTTGGATATCAGATCTGAAATCAGCATCAGCGCTTTAGTAGGAATCAGTAGTTCACGTGTCTGTAACAAAAAAAAAGTTGAAATTTGTTGCCTAGTGTAATGTAATGACGTCATCAGCATTAGGTAAAACATAATTATGAAAGGTGCGAGAATAGGCATAATTATTTTCAAAAAATATTCCTTGATTGCTTATTAGTGGCTATTGGTGCACGTTTTTGAGCATGTTTCGTGGCATATAAAAAATTCGTCCTACCTTAATATATAAAAAAAAATTTATTTGTATTTCTCTTTTAAAATGGCAGTTACCCTCACTACCCCCCATTATCCCCTCCACATCCCCTATTTACATCCCCCAATTACCCTCACTCTTCCCGATTACTCCCACTCTCCCCCATTATTCCCACTCTCCTCCTCCATTACCCCCCACATATATGCATTACATATATATATATATATATATATATATATATATATATATATATATATATATATATATATATATTATATATATACATATGGTGGCGCAATAGTCGCGTATCATAGGAAGTTTCAGTGTTGACTATAAATATATTATTTTTTTCTTTTAGGTGGGGTATGACTACGAAATTAACAATAGACGAGAGGGTGACCTTGGTTTTAATGCATGGAATACCAGGTACTACAAATCGATGAATCGGTACAGGAGAAGGATGGTACTTGAGAGATAGGTTAGATTAGGTTATTCTATAGTTAATTTTCTGCTTTTTTGGAGGGTGGCATCCCCCTTGGCAGTCCCCCCACCCTTCCACAATTTTGCGCCCATGCTACTGAACTGTTCGCAGAAATCTAATCTTACGTGGTAGTCATCTTGCAGTAACAATTACGCACTCTCGATTGCGGGATGTTTAATTCATGGATACACGTCACAACGATTTCCGTGGACTCCTCAGATGACGACGGTCACAATCTCCTCACTGATTTGAGGTCTCCCGGATCAAGGTTTGTCATTCACTCACCCAGTTTCTTTAAACTTTTTTATCCAGTTGTTAACTGGGTTCTAATGTGGTGTATCTTTCTGGTAATGAACAGTGAACTTTCTTCTCATAGCTGTTACGGATTTCAGTTCTTGTAGCCATAAAACACAACCCTTTCTTATACTGTCACCATTTTCATCAGTTTCAGCGTTTTCGCCCGATATGATTCAACCTGAAATAAAATAAAGAAAAACTTTAATAATTATACTTTTATGTATGTCGTTTACAGTTTGTTTCTATCATGTGTACATCAAAAGTTATTAAAGTTTAAAGTTGTAGAAGGACTTTGTAATCACTATATATATATATATATATATATATATATATATATATATATATGACCTTAGGGTGGTTTTGACTAACGGTTTAGGATCGATCTGCAGTCTACCCCTCTGCAGTATCCCGCCTCATTTTCTCTCATATTCAGCTATGCATGGCTGGTCAGGAACTTTGCACAAGAACCTGTCCAGTTGGTTCTTGAAATTATTCAGGTTGGTGTGCTGGAGGTTTCTCAAGTCTTTCGGAAACACTTTGGGCCTTGTATTTGAAGGTATTTTCCATCTTCGTCTTCATGGCCCCTTGTCCCACCGCAACTGAGAGTTTCAAGGATCGTAGTCGAGACCAGTAGTCTTCACCTTTCGTTTCCTCTGTCTTGAACGTAGAAGTTCTTCGCATGTCTTACACACACACACACACACATATATATATATATATATATATGAGAGAGAGAGAGAGAGAGAGAGAGAGAGAGAGAGAGAGAGAGAGAGAGAGAGAGAGAGAGAGAGAGAGAGAGAGAGAGAGAGAGAGAGAGAGAGAGAGAGAGATCTTTATTGAGTTTTTATTTACTTTACAAAATAGCTATTGGAGAATGAAGCAAATGAGACGAACAATGAAGAACATTAATAGTCCTTTGTTGTAGATAGTGAACGTAAAATCTATATATGAGTAATTAAAACTAAAGCAAAAATAAATGGAGGAATTCAATAACTCTCGACGTGACACTTAATCCACAAGTTATTTTAGATCAAATTATATTAATATTAATAATAATAATAATAATAATAAAAATAAACAGTCAGGAGTGCCAGAGAGCGGCACAGCGCTTAGGCCAACTATCGTGGTCACTCGCTCTAACTCCATATTATTAATATTAATATCTTTAAGAGTCGAACCCCCGACCTCAGTGTCTTCGCTTCGTTTATAGGAAAGCGGTATTATCCACTGAGCTACGGATGCTGGCTTAAATTAGGTTATGTTAGGTTGGGTTAAGTTAATTTATTGGAAGGTGGACAAATCGTCCTTCCTGTCCACCAAATCGGCTGAGGTCGAGTTAATGAAACATTAATTACCATAAATATTGCTTTAAGAATATAATTAGCGTGAAGTGAATTTTAAAATAATGAAATTAAACTTTTTTTTAAATTATCATTTGTTATTTGGTATGAAAAGAGAGAGAGAGAGAGAGAGAGAGAGAGAGAGAGAGAGAGAGAGAGAGAGAGAGAGAGAGAGAGAGAGAGATGTACATGAAAGGTGTTAGAAGAGATTCAGTTTCGAATTGACCAATGAAAAGTCTTGTTTAGATTACGTTTTCTTATCAGCCAATCAGAAATGCTGTTTTAAGTAGAGGGTGACTCAGGATTTCCTAACTTCCTTTGGACATTCAAATTTTAAAAACATATATATATATATATATATGGAACCATTCTGAGTTCATTCCCATATATATATATATGGAAATTATTTCACGAAAGTAACACGTGAAAAATATTTATGATGAATAAAACCACGAAGGAAAGGAAACACAGAGTGGTGCTCAAGCGCTTTCGTCTAATGACATCCTCAGTGTTCCTGAGGATGTCATTAGACGAAAGCGCTTGAGCACCACGCTGTGTTTCCTTTCCTTCGTGGTTTTAGTCATATATATATATATATATATATATATATATATATATATATATATATATGTGTGTGTGTGTGTGTGTGTGTGTGTGTGTAAGGAAAAAAAATGAAGGAAATGCTTATCTTGAGCGTGGGCATATATTGTCTCAATGCACCAACAACTCGTATACCAATCATGGCATATATATATATATATATATATATATATATATATATATATATATGCGATAGTTGCCAAGCATCATACATTAGTAGGAGACAGCTCCAATTCACCCTCCGTGTAGATCAACACAGGGGAGGTATCAGCGAGAATTGGTCTGCCCCTATCCAATCCTTCTCATTCAGCTATTAGATTGCATTCGGAAACAACCAACAATCCACTAAAAAAAAGAATAATTTTAATATAATAAACCAAACCCAAAACATTTTAAATTTGAAAGTGATGAAGTCTCTCTACATTAATAAAGCGAAATGTAATAAAGTTGGAAATATTTTAGTTTAATTAATTTTTATTCTAATTATTTTTTGTTTTGTTTTTTTCAGATTTTAATTAATGTGCTTTTTATGACAAGGAAGTTGTATCTGTGTTGATATTAATTATTATATATATATATATATGTTAAACACAGACCGTGCATGGAACAAGGAACTCTTATGGGAAATTACATCCACTATAGTTCGAATAAGTAATGATAAATGACAAATACTATAATTTTTTCTTTTTCATGATGGAAAGCCCAACGTGGGCACCGGGTTATTCGCAAAGAGGCCCAAAATATAGTTTCCCTCACCAGCTATCTGCAAAACAGATAGGATACAGCTTTGGGACAGGATCTAGGGTTTACAGTTTATACCTAGCCTACTACATTCAGAACTTCAATATACGCAAGAAACTCGTTGCATTCACATCGGATTGAATACATCAAAGAAAAAGGGGTAACTATTGTACTTTTAGACAAAAAACAAAACTTGAACCTCAACCGGGACATTGAGCCTTGAAAAGTGGACGCTCAATGTCCCGGTTGAGGTTTAAGTTTTGTTTTTTGGCTAAAAATACAATAGTTACCCCTTTTTCTTTGATGTATTCGATCCGACGTAAATGCAACGAGTTTCTTGCGTATATTGAGGTTCTGAATGTAGTAGGCTAGGTATAAGCTGTAAACCCTAGATCGTGTCCCAAAGCTGGATCCTATCTGCTTTCCAGATAGCTGGTGAGGGAAGCTATATTTTGGGCCTCTTTGCGAGTAACCCTGTGCCCACGTTGGGCTTTCCATCATTTATCATTACTTATTCGAACTATAGTGGATGTAATTTCCCAGAAGAGTTCCTTGTTCCATGCATGGTCTGTGTTTAACATATAAGTTTCTCAAGGGACCATTCTGAGTTTGTGTGTGTATATATATATATATATATATATATATTAATAATAATAATTAAAAAATATTTAGATAAATGCAAATTAAGTCATGATTGTCTGTCTTTGTAGCTACTGAAGATAGAGGATGGGCTTCGAATAAATGAAGTTAAAAGAATGTTGGCTTTTGCAATAGTATTGCCGTTCCTCGCAGGAATTCGGTTTCCGAATAATGAATGAATGGATATACGTATATGAATGCCTGAAACAACCTAAACCGGGCATACCAGACATTATTTAGCTCGTCATGCGAAAAGGGCGTCCCTCGCGTATTTTGGCGCGTTAGTACACGTACCCACTACCCAGCCTCCTTAACTCAGTGGGTAACGCTGCTTCCCTATAAGCTAAGTGAAAACACTAGGGTCAGGGATTCGAATCTCGATGATGCTAAAAATAATTATCCAGGAGTTAGCCCAGTGGGTCACCTTAATTGAACTGAGCGCTTTACCAGTTTCTGTCTTTCTGAT
>JAJOZX010001639.1:305000-410000 GCA_023014485.1 Bathynomus jamesi | reverse complement strand
ATGTGATTTCATTTGTCCTATAGCTCTCGCTACATCATCTGGGGTAAAATTAAAGTCTGTTATACATTCTCCTTGCAAGTTCTCTTCGAAGAACGCATCTATATCAGGTATCGCAGGGGCAGATCCAGGAATTTAAGCAGAGGGGGGTCCAGTCTTGGTGGGACTCGTTACTGATATGTCCTCGGCCTTGGGCCGAGGACGCGCGAGCGAAGCGAGCGCCAGGGGGGGTGCCCGAGCGGGGGTGTCCCCCCCTCGGTAGGAAATTTTCATATTTGAAGATAGCTTTAAATGGATTTGAAGTATATTCCCGTTATCAAAATCCTGCTTGTTCACACACCCAGGCCAGGCAACATTAGATATAAGGTTGTCACCGTGAGCAGGGGGGGGTCCGGACCCCCTCGACCCCCCCCCCCTGGATCCGCGCCTGTATCGCTTTGTCACTTTTTGGGGTACTGAAGACCGATTCATACTGGGCTCTCAATGTTTCAGATATTTCTTTCGGATCGTCTGTTTGTTCATTATTTCCTTTCCTTAAGGGCCCGATAGTAACGCGCGTTTTTGTTTAACTTTTCGCATAGCTGTAGAAGTATTTTAGATTTTCCTTTATTGCTTCTACCGCCTTCTCCCCTTCCCTCTCTTCATGGCCCTTTATCAGAGTTTGTATTTCCCTATCGATACTCTCCAGTTTTTCTTGTATTACTTTCCTGGCATTGTTTTCTCCGCAATTTGCTAACTTCGTCGCTACTCTCTTTCTTTTGTGGAATATTCTTCTCTTTTGCCTTTCTAGCCAGTTCCTCTTTCCTTTTGGCTGTGCTTTCGGAGCATATTTTCCCAAAATTCTCAACGTCTTTTCTTCCAAGGTTGTTAGCATTTCCTCAGTTGTTTTATTCTCTAAAACTGTTCTCCACTCTATTTGGGCCATGTGTGATCTGATTTTTTTCCCAATTTATGGCCTTGGAGTTTAGGTTAAAAGCCCCAAATTTGCTTCTTCCTTCCGTATGTGTATTGTCTCTTAAAGTTATCGTCATATTTGTTGATAACTCGATTATATTGTGGTCTGGGATAATAGTTGGAGTTATTTTTATGTCAGCAATCAAGTTCGTGTTATTTGTGAATACCAGATCTAGGTAATTATTTTTCTGGTATTTTCTGTTATTTCCTGTGTCAGCATAAACTCGTTTGTGAGAGCCATCAACAGTTTTGCTTGCTCCTCGTCCTCTCTTGTGCCCCCTTTATCCTGCTGTATAAATGTATTTCTACCCACCTTTTTGTATTTTATAAATGGGAAATTAAAATCGCTGCAGAGTATTATATTAGGGGATGGAGAGTTTACGGACTTCATTAGGGTTCTGATATCATCAATGGCATCCGAAAATTTTTCATTTGGAGAGTTTGGAGGTCTATAGATGACTATCAGTACCACGTTTAGTTTCTCTATTTTCACTGCAAGAGTTTCCACGAAGCTGTTTGATTTACTTATTACCGTCTCTGTCATATGTCTCTCGTGTATATAAACAGCACAGCCACCTTTACGTCTCGCTGTTTTATCCGCTCTCAGTAAGTTGAATCCCTCGATATGCAATTCTTTCTTATCGATACAGTATTCGCAGTTATCGCAGTTTCCTTGGCAATCTTTAAGATATGTTTCTGTGAGGCATGCGATGTTTGCCCTTGTTTCGTCCATAAAACCTTTCAGGTACGAAAATTTGTTTACAGAATTTTTCAGTTTTATTCCTTGAATATTTGCCAGGACAATGTTTATGTTCTTTGTTTTGCATTGCCCCTTGTGCATTTTAAGTTCGTTGTCCTTTGATATCGTGTGTTTTGTAGTCTTGTGGTCCTCCGAGATGGATCCGTTCCCGCCTACCTGTTCTGGTAGCTTCTTGCCATATAGCGTTCCGGCTGGAGGGTTCCCAGTTGTGTCAACTGCATGCGCTGTATGAGACTAGCAGCCGTATTGTGTCCGAAATGTCGAAAAAATTTTGTGTGCTATTTGTGTTTTGTTTGCTATTTAGGTACATATTTTTTTCTTCACATTCCTTCTGTTGTCATTTGAAACTTGTCCTTTGTCCTTTGAACTTGTCGGGAGATGATGGTATAGCATTTTCTCCCGTACTGGCAGGTTCCATATGTTGCGTAGGACTTAGGACTTGCAAATGACCGGATGGTAGAATTTGCATTTTCCACCAAATTTGCAGTGACCATTATTGTAAAAGTAGTTGCACACAGGAGGGTGTTCGTAAATACATTCTCCTCCCTTATATCTGCAAATTCTTTTCACAGAGTGTTTACATATAGTTTCTTCCCCATTTTTACTTGGGGCCTTCGTTTTTGGTGGTTTCAGTATAATTTCTTTATTGTCTACTTGTTTTTTCCTATTGCTGCTAATGCCCTTTGTTTGAAATCTTTGGATTTGGCTTTGTTTCTGTTTCCTCTGTTGGTACTTCTTTTATTTCTATTATTTCTACTTTTCCTGTTTTTTTTCCTGTTCGTTTTTCGCAGTTTCCTCTCGTATTATCTTCGTTCCTTCAATTTTTTTCTCTGTTCGCTATTCATAAACTCCTGTTTTGCCTGTTCCTCATAGTCTCGTTCTGCTTTAAAAACCGTAGACGAGTTTATTTCGATTATGCAGCTTTTGCAGAAGAATTTTATTCCGTTCAATTGTTTGGCCCCTGTTATAAGAGATTTCTTCGTCGCTCCATCTCAGGCATTGATATTCGACTAAGGTCTGGCAAAGATCGCAGCGAAATGCCTTTGCTTCATCTGTTTCGTTTTTACAGTATCCACAGGGTTGTATGAATTGATTTGCCATTGCTATGTTTCTAATGGTAAATGGTTGTGCACGAAATATTAACTCAAAATGTAATTTATTAGGTGAGGTATTTGATTTGACTTTAGAAATGAGGGAAGGGAAAGTTTTTCCGTTATTCCAATGGGGTGGGGGATGGGGGATGTGACACGCTGTAGATTCTCACATTATATATATATATATATAATTGCGTGAAAAACTCTATAATGCATAAAATATAGACATACAAAAATTCATAGCATCAAAGTCTGTCCTGAAGCGAATATTTTTCCTTCTTAATGCAGCATCTTTGGCATCTTTGAGCATCTTCTCTAATCTTATCTCGAAACTGGCTTTCGAGAAAACGACAACAAATGAAATTTCTGAAGTGTCGGAATATTGTTCATTCCCAACGAATATTGACGTTGCTTGAATCGAAAGCATCGCATGCGTGTCTGCTTTCTTATCGTCTTTTATCAGCTGATTTTATCATATACATCTAGAATTTCAAGTTGAGAGATAACAATAAGATGCGGAACATTATACTTCTGATATTCACTATAACATAGGATATATATATATATATATATATATATATATATATATATAATATATATATTAGAAAATCCCATGCCTCGCGACTGCTTATATGGGCATTTTATTATTATTATTATTATTATTATTATTATTACTACTACTACTATTGTCAGGATACTTTTTTGTCTAAAACTGGTAAGTCGAACTATCCGAAACTTAATTGATGTATACAATCGAAGAAGATAGCCAATTTAAACGTGTTCGAAGGAAGTCTCAACGTTAACAAATCTGGTCGTCTTCGATCAGTCGGAATTGAGATATATTCCTTCCAGAAATGGTTAAGTGGGGAACGCTTTTTGTAATCTATTTTGTAATATTTCAAATTAAGTAAAATATTTTTGTTCTAATTTACATCGTAGACACACGCAGGCAGGCGTTCGTCAACAGCCTCAGATGAAAAGCAGTCCTAAACTATGTAAAAAAAGGTAACAGCCAGGAAGCTCATCTCTCCACGATGTCGGGGTAAGTGTGCCCCAAGGGTTACCTTTAGCCCGAGACTTAACGGGATAAGCGGCTAACTCAACCCAGCCCAGGAATCAGCAGGCGGGATCGAACCAGAGCCTGACTGTTAACAATCCACCACTGTAGCCATTTAAATATATATTATATATAATATATATATATATATATATATAATATATATATATATATATATATATATATATATATATATGAGGTCCTCAGCTTAGGACCACAAGGAACAGTATTAGCTCCACTACTATTCATAATCATGCTAACTGACATAAAGTAGATGAGGACGTTACCAGAGACAGTACAGTAACATCCTTTGCCGATGGCACAAAGATCAATAGAAAAATAAGAAACCCAGAATATATAAGATCTCTACAAACCGACATGAACAGAATCTACAAGTGGGCGGAAGACAACAATATGAAATTTAACACTGAGAAATTTCAGCTGTTACGGTACGGAAAAAGAGAGGACCTAAAATCCAGGGAATATTACTGTATACCCCAAATGGACAGGAAATTCAGAGAAATTCTAAAGCAAAAGATTTAGGGGTTGTAATGACTGATGATGCGAAATTTGAAACACAAAATAAGATAGCAGTAAACAGAGCAAAGAGAATAACTGGGCAGATACTGAGAACCTTTAAACGAAGGGATAGGAATATAATGATTCCTCGACTGAAAACACTGATCATACCCAAATTGGAATACTGCGCGGTCCTAACATACCCATATGAAAAAGAAGACACTAGACAGCTAGAAGGAATCCAGAGAAGCTTCACAGTCAAGATCAATGGGTGCAAAGAACTAAATTACTGGGAAAGGTTACGCGAATTAAACCTATATTCACTGGAAAGGAGAAGAGAGAGAGAGATACACCATTATTTACACTTGGAAAATAATGGAGAAACTAGTCCCTAATCTTACTCTGAACCCCGTAACTCCCCAAACAATAGTGGAAAGTAGAAAAGGAAGACTGTGTCGTGTTCCCAAACTAAAGGCTAGACAGGGAACATCCTTAACCCTGAAAGAAAATAGTTTTGTTGTGAGAGGACCAAAACTGTTTAATCAGCTGCCCAAAGACCTAAGGAACATGAATGGTGTTGCGGTGGACATCTTCAAAAGAAGATTAGACGCCTGGCTCAGAACAATCCCCGATAAGCCGGGCGTACCTGGCTATGTGAGGTGGAGAGTACGAGAAACCAACTCACTACTTCAAGCCAACATTTGAAAGGTTGAAAGGTATATATATATATATATATATATATACAGGGTGTCCCATAAGTCCGAACTCATTCGAAAATTTATTTTAAATTAAATGTACAAAAGTAATACATTCGAACTAAAACAAATGTTTAAATTGATGTCTTGTTTTAGGACCTTTTTTTTGTTGCAGGTAGAATAACACGCTATGGCTAATATGGAAGCGAGTTACACTCGTGAGGAAAAGGACTCCGAGGCCTTTTCCTCAAGCCATTTTTGTCTTGCAGAACGATATTACGACAACTGGGGTATTATTTGTCACACACACACACACACACACACACACACACACACACACATCTAGTTTATATGTGCACTTATAACATTTAAATCACTGAATATAATTATTACATAAAATACATATAGGAATTTAATCTTATAAGAAATATATATAAAGAGTGCCACAAAGTGCCAGGCTCAAATTTCTTGGGCCTTACTCTTCCAGAAACCTCTTTTATAGAGACTTTTTACAATTACCCACTTTTTTATACAAATATATATGAGTGTAAGTTATGGTAACAAATTTGTAATTAAATTCTTTACAAAAAAGGGTATTAGAATTTCTTAGGTGTTTATCGTGACTTCGTTACTCAGTATTTTGTTTTAATTTGCTCTAAATTCTATTTCTGGTTCACAATAGATTTTTTAATATAATTAATTATTATTTCTCAATTTTTTGAATCGCAAACACAAAACTAAGTTTTGTAACGCCACGCCTTAATTTCCTATATTAAAACAATATATATATATATATATATATATATATACACAATTTTTTTTTTTTTAATATAACATATCACTTACAAACCAAAGTTTCGAAGATACTGAAACGTTTTATTCCCATAAAGTTTCGTTCAAAATTTAAAACTCTCTCAACTGGAACTTTTATGTTAAGACTGTTTTTTAACGGAATGAATGGCGAGTTAGCCAAGGCCGGTCGTAACGCCTGGAGTTGATTTTCATAATGTTTCATCACGTTTCAAAACGTTTCGAGTTTTTACATTAAGATTCCATTTAATGTTTTTTTGTGTTTTGTCTTTATCAATGTAATAATAATAATAATAATAATAATAATAATAATAATAATAATAAATAGCGCAGGGCATGACTTTAATTAAATTAACAAAAACAGTGTGTGTGTGTGTATGTATATAAAATCGGACTCCATCATCATTCCCCATCATCATTATCATTACATTAAAAATTAAATGGCGAAAATCATGATGGATAAATGAAATTTGGTCTCTTCCTTATCTACATCAAATTCTTATTTCAATTTTCATCCAAGAATGAGAGATCCAAAAGTTGGAATCTCAAAAAACTGGAAATTTTCAAATCGATCTATTTCCGTTTTCATTGAAAGATTTACAGCTTTTCTTTTCTTTTCCTTTCCTCGAACCCGCAAGTACGTTGCAGCCCTCATTTTACCCTTTCCAAAATCAGGAAATTTTTCCCACGTTTGAAATTTCACCTTCGAGCACTCCTACTTTCGGACAGGGAGTGGTAATGGGAATGTTGACAAGTGGAAAGTAATCACAGATTTTAACTTCAATGGGAATGACTTGTAACGGTATAGCAAAAATTAAAAGTAATGACTGTAAATACGGAGTTACAGTTAAAAATAATAATAAAATTACCAAACATTTACATTGTTTACAAATAAATTACACACAACGTGTTATATATATATATATATATATATATATATATATACTATGATCTTATCATGGTGAAAATTTCCATAAATTAATTTGTAACCATGCATGACTCTGTTGAAATATCAGATTAAAATGCAATAACATTTTCAGTATTATACAAAATCAGATGAACAGGGTGCACAGGCTTCTTTACATAAGTTAGAATCGACATGTCGCTCTGTCTCCAGAAACGCATGTTCATTGACATGTGTATTAATATGAAGTGTAAGTCGTATACAAGGAGTGCCAAATGGCATTCAGGAAGGAATTTGGAACCAGGGAAGTGCCAAATAAGAACACTTTGGCTTCTGGTGATTTTTTTTACATATATATAAAAGGAGCAATAGTGCAAATCAACCTGGAAGTGAACTTAAGCCAAAGACGTTATTCTGATTTTGTACGAAAGTGAAAATAATATTGCAATCCGAATCGAAAACCCTGGACCTTGATTTTGGCTCCCTTCTTCATCTTCTTCTATGGGGATGAGGGTGGCGCTTTTGCGGGCATTCGCCTTGGGCCCCCCCCCCCGTCCCTGCATAAAAAAAATTCTGAATTTTCAAGAGTGTACATGGTTGGAAATTAATTTTCATGGAAAATTTCACGATTACAAATTCATGGTCTTCTACCATAATCATTCAGAAATACCAGAAACTGGCACAACACTCGGACCTCACTAACGCTGCCTATTGAGCTAACTCCCGGATTATTATTATTATTATTATTATTAGTTCGTGAATCGAACTCCCGAGCTCTGTGTCTTCACTTCATTTACGGGGAAACGGTGCTACGGTCTCTGGCGATGTTGAACGTTACGACATATATATTATGGGTTGCGCAAATAAAAGAAACTCTATACCTTTTATATTATTAAAGAAGCGAAGATGAAATAAGTGCGTGTTACATTATACGTCCGTCTCAGTTGTTGAATTAAAAGAAGGGCCCGGCCTTCAGGGATGGGCTTGCTTTTAAAAAAGGAATGTGCAATGATTCTAAAATGCGGAGGTAGGTTAGCTGGTTGTTGTGTTTTGGTTATTTTGATGATAGTATCTGGGGGTTGTTCAACTTCCTTCGTAAAGGTCGTGTGACGGACGGGACCTAATACCTTTAAGTGAAATTCGAACCAAAGATTGCTACATCATCTAAACGCCGAGGACGATCATCCATCCAACTCCTGATCGGATCCAACGTTGCTTAACATTGTTGATCGAACGGAAAGTGGTGTTGCCACGTGGCCCCGGTTACTTTGAACGATCGAAGAGAGTCAAAGTTTGGGTGAAGCTTGCAATGGGCACAATGTCGCTTTTAAATGATACACTTGATGATGGAAGTTGGTTGTTTTTCGAAACGGCTACTTATATATATATATATATATATATATATATATATATATATATATATATGGGAATGAACTCAGAATGGTTCCCTGAGGTTTTTTATGATACACACAGACCGTGCATGGAACAAGGAACTCTTCTAGGATAATTAAATCCACTATAGTCCGAATAAGTAATGGTAAATGACAAATACCATAGTTTTTCTTTTTCATGATGCTAGCCCGACGTGGGCAACGGGTCACTCGCAAAGAGGTCCCATAAATATAGCTTCCCTCACCAGCTATCTGCAAAGCAGACAGGATCCAGCTTTGGGACATGGATCTAGGGTTTAAAGCAGCCTAGCCCTGCTACATTTAGAACCTCAATATAAGCAAATGACTCGCTGCCTTCACGTCAGAGTTCCATGCACTGTCTGTGTGTATCATAAAAAAACTCAGGGGACTATTCTGAGTTCATTCCCATCTTGAAACGGACATGTTATGTGCCTTGAAAAGTGGACGCTCAATTCTGCCAGTTGAGGTTTAAGTTTTGGTTTTTGGCTAAAAATATAATAGTTACCCCTTTTTCTTTAATGTATTCAATCTGACGTGAAGGCAGCGAGTCTTTTGCTTATATTGAGGTTCTAAATGTAGCTGGGCTAGGCTGCTTTACCCTAGATCCTGTCCCAAAGCTGGATCCTATCTGCTTTGCAGATAGCTGGTGAGGGAAGCTATATTTTTGGGACCTCTTTGCGAGTGACCCGTTGCCCACGTCGGGCTAGCATAATGAAAAAGAAAAACTATGGTATTTGTCATTTACTATTACTTATTCAGACTATAGTGGATTTAATTATCCTAGAAGAGTTCCTTGTTCCATGCACGGTCTGTGTGTATCATATATATATATATTAGAAGAGTTCCTTGTTCCATGCACGGTCTGTGTGTATCATATATATATATATATATATATATATAAAGAAAAATAGATACGAAAGTATTATAATCGCTGGACTAGCAAGCGAACACCTTAAACTGATATAAAATTATATAAAATTTATATTCAGTAATTATATATCAATGAGGATCATTTTACAATAATGTAGAATATATTTATCGATCGTAAGGCTTGTAGACGACCAATAACATAATAGTGTGGCAATTATATATTTATGTTTCTTAAGCAGATATACAATTTAAAACTATATATAATATATATATATATATATATATATATATATATATATATATATATATATATAACCCTTTTAAAATTACGGATTTACCCAAAATAAACGTTATATATACACACGATGATGTGTAGGTCCATTTTAATATAAGCTGTTCACCATCTGACAAAGAACTAACACCAAGCTATTATCGTACTCCAGACGTGCGATGCACACCGAAATCTCAAAAAGGCAGGAAAATGCGAGTGCAACGATGCGATGATTCGGAGGTTATATGTCGAGGGGTTAATGCGAAGAAGCGGATGTGCGACCGTTCGGAATGCGACGATTATCGTTATATACAGGGCGTCCCAAAAAAATGTATACACACTTTAAATAATTATAAAGGCAGTGTTTATTAAAATACATTTCATTTTCAAAATGTAATAGAATCTACAGACATTATTTAATTGTTTTGTCAACGCCTGTTTTCAAACTGACGTCCGTTCTGGTCCAGGCACTGCTGATAACGCGAAGCAATGGAATCGCAAACATCACGAAACATTTCGTTTGGTATTTGTGTGCATTCTCGTTCAATGGCTGCTCTCAATTCAGCGACTGTTGCAGGTTTTATAGCGTAGACTTTGTCTTTTAAGTATCCCCATAAAAAAAGTCTAGTGGTGTGAGGTCTGGTGAACGCGGAGGGTATTCTACGAAACCCCTTCGTCCAATCCACATCCACATCGTGCCAAGTACCACTCGCAATACTCCACTCTTCGGTCCGGATCATCATCATCATCTTCATTAATAGCATGGACTAATCTTGGAATGTAACTTTTCCATTGACAGCGCTTCAAAATGCGTTGGACAGACGATTCTGAAATTCCTACCTCACGACTCGCTTGCCGCACAGATTTTCTTGGACTTTGGTGATACGTTTCCAGTACTCTTTCTTGCTTTGTGGGGCTTGTCGATGTCCGTGGTCTTCCGGAACGCTTCTTGTGGACATTCTGAACAGTTCCATCGGCTTCAAACTTATCTCTAATTCGAGTGATGGTAAGTCGCGTTGGTGGATCTGTTTGAAACTCCCTCCTAAACTGTCTTTGCACTTCAACTGCGTTTTCACACTTCCAGTAGCATTTTAGAATGAATTTCCTTTGTTCAAAGCTTAGTCTGACTGCCATTATTAATTCTAATGGGTTTAACTTGGAAAGAAAGAAACATCAATTGAGCTATCAGCTGTTAAAGTGTGTATACATTTTTTTGGGACGCCCTGTATATATAATTTCAGTGTGAGGCTTCTGTATTTGCAGTATATGTTCTTTCCTGTAAAGACTAGGAAGTCAGCAGTGGTTAGTAAAAACTGATCTCTTCCGTAATCTTAGCACGATGTTCAGTCTTCTATAGAACTAACTTCACTGAACATACTCATTTGCTTTATTTTTAGTTTTGGATTTTATATTACTTTTGTACCTTAATACGGTTAAGGTACTTTGTTTTGTTGGGTTAAGTTATGAATGCGTGTATTTGTAACGTTACCAATTCATCCCTTTTGGCGATAAAGGGTTAAACTGCCCCACTGGACCTTTACTCCGAAATGTATATACAGGGTGTTTCAGGAGGAAAGGTCAATACTTCGGGAGGTGATAGTATCGGTCATTGTGAGAAAAAAAGTTCATATGAACGTGTGTCTAATTCTGAATGGTTACGGAGATAGAGCTGTTTGAATCTACAAATACAACAGCATTGTTAATGGTAATCAAGAAAGAGAAACCAATTACTGTTTCTAACATTTAATGTTTAAACATTGGCATTTTGAATGGTATCAGATACAGAAATGACAAATTTAATTTGTTACAGATTACAATACGTTTTCGAAAATCCCACCATCGACCTCAATGCACTTTGCAACTCGTGTGCGAAGATCGCGTGTTGTTCGTCTGAGTTGATCTTGACGTTCCTTTATGCGGGCAGCAGCAGCAGCAGCAGCATCCAAAATGCGCGCGAGCAATTCGTCTCGTGTATCCACCTTTCTTTTGTAAACTTGACTTTTCATCCACCCCCACAAACAATAATCTAACGGAGAGAGGTCTGGAGACCTTGGTGGCCATTGAATGGGACCACCGCGAGGGAGGAAGAGCCGCGCGCGCATCAGATTCAAACAGCTCTATCTCCGTAATCATTCAGAATTAGACACATGTTCATGTGAATTTTTTTCTCACAATGACCGATACTATCACCTCCCGAAGTATTGACCTTTCCTTTTGAAACACCCTGTATAATTGGCTCGTGGTATGATATATTTCTCGTTATATTTGTTTCATAAATACCCGTGATTGTGTTGTTCCCGGGAATAGGCTGCATTTTTTTTTTCTTTTGTGTTCAACTTGATACATTGTCGTATAGCTTCTCTAAATACGTCCCTTTCAATCGAGACTCGCTTATGGATGTTCTGTGACATCTGTTAAATATAGCTAACTATTATTATTATATTTTCAATTGAAACTATAAATAATAAATAACCCGCTGCTCCGAAGAACCCATTCTTTTGGCTCTTAAATTATACAAATATGTTTCAAGTACTTCACTAATAAAACAATTTAAAAATAAATTAAATGAAACACGTATGAATAATACAACCCAGCGTGTTTGCTTCAAATATTAATATATTATTGTTAACATAATAGCGTCATTATCATCAGTATCATTCTCTGTATACCTTTTGTACGTCTTATATATATATATATATATATATATATATATATATATATATATATATATATATATATTGTAGCAAATGAAATTATTATTATTAGTCGTAATGTTTTTATTTTTTATCACCAATACGAGACAGACAAGTTCTTTATATTAATTTAATTATGCATTTATCGTTTATACCATATAAGTGCGTTTATTGCGTTATATTTATTATAAAATAATAAAAAACAATGTATTTATACCCGTGGCCCTTTATTCCTGATAATCTTTTTTTTAGATGACATAATGCGGGTCTCAAGCTGTTAAAGGTTCCCGACCCCTGGAATAGATGCGCGTATACACAGTCATTGTTGGTATAATTTCAATGGAACTGGTTTTAACTGCGTATCTACAGAACTTAAACAGAACTGTTTAAGTTCATTTATAATTAAGATGAATACCTTGACTCACTTACAAAATTTTGGGTTCATCTTCTGAAGATTTCGACTGAATTACTTGACGGGAAGAACTGAAACTCCAAAGTTCAACTTTTCTCTCGATACTTACAATACTGATCTTCCAAATTTGTATGTATTTATTTGATATAGTTACATATATCGAAGGGTATATATATATATATATATATATATATATAGAGAGAGAGAGAGAGAGAGAGAGAGAGAGAGAGAGAGACACTTTTGTTTTTTGCAAAAAAAAATTATTTGATTATGAAAGTTAAATACTAAAAAATGAATTGAATAAATATATTTAAAATTGAGTTCTTTTCCTCTTTCCATTTATTGATTCAATAATTTTTTATTAGTTATCGACTTCTACTGTATAATGAAATAAGAAAATTGGAAAAAAACAAGGGTGTCTCTTTATTTTTGTCAACCCTCTCTATATGATGCACACCACAAGGAAAAATGAAAAGCGATTCCAAGACTGTTGTTAGTGTATTGAATACACGAAAACTCTTGTATTGAATACACGAAAACTCTTGGAGTCGCTTTTCATTTTTGGGTGTGCATCATTTATTTATTTCACTTGTTTAATTGTGAAATTCATCTCGTATATACAGTATTTATATATATATATATGATGAATAAAACCACGAAGGAAAGGAAACACAGAGGGGGGGTGCTCAAGCGCTTTCGTCTAATGACATTCTCGGTGTTCCTGAGGATGTCATTAGACGAAAGCGCTTGAGCACCACTCTGTGTTTCCTTTCCTTCGTGGTTTTATTCATCATAAATACTTTTCACTTGTTACTTTCGTGAAATAATTTTCATATATATATATATACACACAACTTCCTCAGAGAACGTCTACAGGTCGTCAAAATTCAAGGTGTATCATCATCAGAATCAGAAGTACGCAGCTCAGTACCACAAGGTACAATACTGGCCCCACTCCTGTTCATTATCATGCTAACAGACAGACAGTGGAGTAAACAGCAACAGTATAATAACATCATTTGCGGACAATAACAAAGATCAGCAGAAAAATCAGCGATGCAAATGAAGTTCAGGCCTTGCAGAGGGACACGAACAAAATATACACATGGTCAGAAGACAACAAACAGTATGACATTTAACACCGAGAAATTTCAGCTCTTGAAATATGGTAGAAATGAGGAACTTAAACAGACTGCATATTATGCTTCAAATAGACAGGAAATTCAGAGAAGCACGAAAGCGGTCGACTTGGGGTAATAATGACCGAGGATGCCAAATTCGAGACACAAAATCAGATAGTAATAAACAAAGCAAAAAGAGTCGCGGGACAGGTACTAAGAACGTTCAAAAGGAGGGACAAGACAGTAATGATTCCCCTGTTGAGAACACTGATCATACCAAAACTTGAATACTGCTCAGTTTTGACGTCCCCATAAAAAAAGGAAGAAATTAATAAACTAGAAGAAACGCAGACATTTCACAGCCAAGATTGATGGCTGCAAAGAACTCAACTACTGGGAAAGACTACGTAAACTAAATCTGTACTCCCTGGAAAGAAGAAGAGAGAGGTACACCATAATCTACATATGAAAAATGATCGAAAAACTTGTACCAAATCTAAAACTAAACCCAATTACCATTCAAACAATGCTGGAAAATAGGAAAGGCAGAATGTGTAGTGTTCCCAAATTAAAGGCCCGACAAGGGACCTCTTCAACACTGAAGGAAAATAGCTTGGTTGTCAGGGGGCCAAGACTTTTTAACCAGCTTCCAAAAGACCTCAGAAACGTTACAGAGGTCTAAGTTGAAGTCTTCAAGAGAAGACTAGATGCCTGGCTCAGGACGATAGCAAATGAGCCGGGTGTACCTGGCTATGCGCGGTGGAGAGCGCAAGAAAGCAACTAGCTAGCTCCTCCACCAAGCCAGGCCTAGAGGCGGGGCCACCAGCTTGACCTTCGTGTGAAGAGAGACCAACACACGGAACATCAACGAAGTTAACGAGGTGTGTATATATAGTGTCCCGTAAGACAGTATAGAATCCTATTTAATCACTAAATTTTAATCTTACAGTGAATTATGTGGAACCTTTTGTATATGTATATTTTTTGGTACAAAGCTTTTAAAATTATCTCGTGGTTAGTCTATAATTATAGTTGAGAGAGAGAGAGAGAAAAAAAAAAACTTCCAGCCCTGAGTCATTGAATTATTTGTGTTTGTATTATCTCATTCCTTCCAAAGCGAAAATTTTAATCTCTTTCAAAACTTGCAGTGTATAAAGTGTCGAAATAACGCTACACTGGTTTGGAGGTTCAATTGGAATGTGCCTATTTCCGCTTTTCTAGAAACAGAAACGGTATTTATAAACATTTCTAGAGGCATCGGATATTCAAGCTCAGCTGTGTCATGTGACTTTTGTTTTCCACGGAAGGATATATATATATATATATATATATATATATATATATATGTGTGTGTATGTGTGTGTGTGTGTGTGTGTGTGTTACACACAGACTGTGCATGTAACAAGGAACTCTTCTGAGAAAAATTAAACCCACTATAGTCCGAATAAATAATGGTAAATGACAACTACTATAGTTTTTCTGTTTTATGATGAAAACTCAACGTGAGCAACGGGTCACTCGCATAGTTTCTCAGGGGACCATTCTGAGTTGTAAAATACATTTAACCTCTTTTGGACCACTGGGTCGAATATGTACCGTTTCCCATACACGCACTCATAACTTAACCCTACAAAAACTTCGGTCGTTAAGAGGATATATATCAGGGTTGTTATAAAGTCGGGGATGGGTTTTAAGAGTAAATAGTTTTTTAGCTATTCTAAATAGAACAAAATAGCACATATGAAAATTTATGACTCAAAGTTTTTTCACAGTTCACACCCACACTTTATGCTTGAACATATCCTCCATCTTGGGCAATGCAGCATTCGATTCTATTCTGTAAAGATTGAAAAATATTTTCAATTTCTTGCTGCATATTTTGATGCACTATATTATTATTATTTATTATTATTATTATTTAAACAGTGGTTCCCAACCGGTTTTGGCTTATGGCCCCCTTAGGAACCTTATTTTTTCCTGTGGCCCCCATAAGCATTATTTTCAGTAGGTAATATGCAGATTTAACTCTATTTTACAAATAACATTTTCCTGTGGCCCCCTTCAAATGTGCCATGGCCCCCGGTTGGGAAACACTGCGTGACGGTGACGTTGCCTATAATTTCGATACGTGCTTTCAGTTCTGCCAAATCTTGTGGCCGAGTGAAGTAAACGACACTCTTGATATGACCCCATAAAAAACAGTTTAAGGTGGTTAAGTCGGGTGATCGGGGCGACGGGGCAGCCACGCGAGTACTCCTCTCCCAATCCATTTTCCAGGGAATGTTTCATTCAAAAACTCCCTGATGTTCCGAGAATAGTGGCAAGGAGCTCCGTCATACTGGAAAACTGTTTGATTCACAAAGTTTGAGGCCACTAGCTGTGAAAGGGAGAAGTTTTCCAACGTTTCAAGATATCGCTCTCCGTTCACAGTTGCTTCCGAAAAAAAAAAGATCAGACCGGTGACTTGGGATTTTCTTAAAGTACACCATACATTGACCTCATGGTACCACAATTCCTGTGGTTTTTCGTTTCCACATATACGACAATTGTGGCAGTTAACTTTGCCACTGAGATGAAACGTTGCTTCATCAGAAAATGTTAACTCGTTCAAAAAGTGCGGATTTTTTTTTATTCTTGTGAGAAATTTTTTGCAGAATTCAAGCCTAGCACTATAATCCTCCTCCATTAGATTTTGAGCAATTTGAATTTTATAGGGATGTTGATGCAATTTCACCTTTAAAATCTTTCGGACTGTTGAGACAGGGATGTTAATTTCTCCAGAAGCACGTAAGTAACGTTTTGGGCTTTTTTTCACTCATGCACTGAACCTGTTTTTTTAAATTTTTTCATCCAGTCTCTTATTTCATGTTCAAATGGTGGATTTTTGTTGTACTCTGCCCGGAAGTTGCGTCTCACTGCTGTAACAGATTTCAGCTCGGCTAACAACCACACGCAGTTTATGTTTTCTTCAGTTGAAACTAGGGTTGGCAAAAACCCAGTTTTTTCACACAAAAAACCAACTGGTTTTTTGCTGTTTTTTTTGTTTTTTGGGGGGTTTTTTGGTTCTTTGATGGGTTGAAATTTTTTTTTAGAAAGGTTCGATAATTATGTAGTGCCTAATATATCTATTATTTTATTAATTTATTTATCTAATCTACAATATATATTAAAAAGATCTTTATTTCACAGAAAGTTCAGATATGAGAGATAATAATGACATATTAGAATTTTCTCCATTTTAATTTTAGATCTTTCCTTTATTTCTTAACAGCAGATTTCAGCTTTATTTAGACCTAACTCAAATTTAAATTTTTAAGATGCCAAACTCAAAGAGTTATAGAGGTGGAAGATCTAAAGCTAGCGAATGGGACGAGGTGACTTTATTAAGTGATCAGCCTACTAGAGTACTATGCAATTATTGCAAAGAAAGTATCACTCGAAAAATTGAGAGAGTGAAACATCATCTAGAGAAATGCAGTAAAAGAAAAGTGGAATGTTTTGAAAATGAGGCAAGAGGTATGCCGAGACTCGAATTTGGAGCATCAGTTGAAACTGATTCACTTCCTCCAACTTTGGCTTCTGGCAAAGATGATCCAAAGATTATAAGTGAAAATGTGCCTGAAATGAGTGACACCAGTGCAGGTTCTTCATCATCCACATTCTGTCATTCAACATCAATAAAGCATAAAAGGCAAAGATCAGTTACACCATTTGTGGTAAGAACGACTGTGGCCCAAAAGGAAGAATTAGATTTATAAGTTGCAAGGTTCTTTCTTTCAGCTAACATACCCTTCAACGTTTTAGAAAATAAAGAATTTATAAAATTAATCAAAGGTCTATTTTTGTTTCCACACAGTTCTATTATTTTTCAGGACAAAAACTGAATAGAGTTCAAGAGGAAGAGGCTGAAGAATGGCTGATTGAAATAAATTCAGAACACATGGCAGGATATTATGCATTCCGCTTAAAAGACGCACTAATTTTTCCTCCTTAATTATTCAAAGATAGTATAGTGAGCTCTACATCAGCTAGTAATTGGTGGAAAATTGTTGAAATGAAAGAAAAAAAAGAGACCAGGTTACCATTAGATTTTGCTAAATTTATGAGATCTATTCATAGTTGTCCGGCCAGTTCCGGATCATTGGAAAGATTTTTTTCAACGTTTGGCTTGGTATGGAGTAAAATGCGAAATAGGTTAGGGAAAGAAAAGGCAGAAATGTTGGTTCGAATCTACCGCCACCTAAGGTCAAAAGATGCTGAACATACTGATCAGTAATCAATATTAGGTACCACTTAAATTATACACTGGTCTACAGCCAAAATGCTTCGGAAATAAAAGTAGTCAATCTTTGCTAATTTTGGGTCACTGAATACGAAAATGATGCCTAAAATTGCCAATTGGCTCTATTTATAAAGATATCAGGCAACCCTGCACCCTACTAACTGGACTGCATCTGTCGCGTAATATGTAGACGCCTGTGACACATCGACGCATTGACTCTACTGCGCATGCGCGGTTATATTTTTTTAATTTTAATAAATTAATATATATATATATATATATATATATATATATATATATATATATATATATATATACAATAAAATGTAATTTTAAATTTATCTATTACATTATGTATTTGTAAATTATTTATTAAAAAATAGATTGAATCATTTTAACATAGTGCTTCCCATAATGTTTTTGATATTAATATAAATGGAATACTAACCTAACTTAACCTTACCTAATTTAAAATTATTAAAATGCAATGTAATTACATTAATTTATTAAAATAACAAAAAATATAACTACGCGCATGCGCAGTAGAGTCAAGGCGTTAATGTGTCACAGGCGTCTACATATTACGCCACAGCATCAGTTCATTCGCGGAAGTCATACAGTGCACCCTTGTCAAACTCTTTTTAGTGTTTGCTTTTGAAACTGAATTTTTTTCAGCCTAATTTGAACAAAGATGCCTCGTAATTGCGTGAACAGTGTAGATAACTTCTGTTATGTTTGTGGAGAATTGACTTTTGCATCACAAAAGCGTGCTATAACCGCCGTGATTAGGAAAGCCTATCACCTTTATTTTGGCTGTAACATTGGAGATCAGGACAAGAGCTGGGCCCCACACATATGCTGCAATACTTGTGCAACAAACCTTCGCCAGTGGTTGAATCGGAAAAGGAAATCTATGCCTTTTGCAGTGCCAATGGTGTGGAGGGAACCAACAGATCATGTCAGCAATTGTTACTTCAGCATGGTGCCTCCAGTCAAGAAAGGTATTTGCAAGAAGAAAAAGTGGATTTTACAATATCCGAATATACCCTCTGCTATACGCCCGGTACCTCACGGCGAAGGACTACCCGTTCCTGAGCCCCCACACTCATTCTCCCTGGAGTCAGAGGACGAGGAGAATGAGGGAACCTGCGAAACTTGTGAGCCTTCAACTTCACAAGACCCTGAATTTGTTTATAACTTGACATCTTCTAAACCGCGCATGATAACTCAGAATGAATTAAACGACCTTATCAGAGATTTAGAACTGCCAAAGAGTAAGGCAGAGCTGTTGGGCTCCAGATTGCAGCAGTGGAATCTCCTCGCTGAAAATGTTAGAGTGTGTAAGTTTCGTGACCGTCAAAAAGATTTTGTCCCATTCTTCATCATGGAAGGTGACCTTGTAGCTTGCAACGACATCGATGGTCTGATGGCAGCTCTCAACATTATTCACAATCCTGATGAGTGGAGACTGTTCATCGATTCATCGAAGTTGAGTCTAAAAGTTGTTTTGTTGCATGTTGGCAATGTATTGCCATCAATTCCAGTTGGTCATGCAGTCCACATGAAGGAAACATATGACAACATGAAGCAACTTTCGAACTGCATAAACTATGACAAACATCAGTGGCAGGTTTGTGGTGACTTGAAAGTTGTTGCTATCGTGCTTGGACTGCAGCCAAGCTACACTAAGTATTGCTGTTTTCTGTGTGAATGGGACAGTCGGGCTAGGACTTCTCATTACATCAAGAAGGATTGGCCACTCCGACACTCATTGGAACCTGGAACAAAAAATGTTCAGTATCCTCCACTTGTAGAATCGAGCAAGATTTTGTTACCACCCTTACGCATCAAACTGGGCGTCAGGAAAAATTTTGTTAAGGCTATGGATAACACGGGGGCAACTTTTAAGTACCTCGGTGGTAAATTCCCAAAGCTCAGTGAAGCAAAAATCAAGGAGGGTGTATTTGTTGGTCTACAGATCCGCGAGCTTCTTAGAGATGAGGAGTTCGACTGTATCCTAGGTGGTGAGGAGAAGACAGCGTGGAATGCTTTCCGGTTAGTAGCAACCAATATTCTCGGAAATACCAAAGCTGACAATTACAGGGAGCTGGTGGAAAACCTGCTGTTGTCCTATCAAAAAATGAGCTGCAATATGTCTTTAAAGATACATTTCCTCCATTCGCACCTGGAATTTTTTCCGGCCAACTGCGGAGCAGTCAGCGATGAACATGGTGAACGTTTCCACCAGGATATCTCAGCGATGGAGAAACGCTACCAGGGGAAATGAAGTCCATCATTGTTAGCAGACTACTGCTGGGCAATAACAAGAGATGCTCCAGAAGTTGAATACAAGAGACAAGCAAAGAAGCGACGGGTTGAATCAATATAAGTGACTGCATTATACAGGTATGTTACTAATATATGGTATACATATACGCAAAATGTGTAACTTAAATTTTCTTGGAAACTGTAGCCAATCAACTGTTTTTATGGTCATATTCGTTTTCAGCACCCCAAAGTCCATAATAGGAAATACATTTTATCTCCGAAGCACAAACTTTTTCAAAATTTGTAGACCAGTGTTATTTAAATTATAAAGTTGAAAAGAAACATGATTTATTTTTAGATATAGGTAGCCAATTAGAAGATAGATAAATTAGATACAGTATTAGATATAAGGTTCATAATGAAACATGTCAAATAAATAGTTTCTGGAAATTTTAGTTTATATTGGCCTTATCACATTAATTATAGTTTATAGTTGTTAATATATAGGGTGTCCATAAATGATTACCCTGATTAAAGCATGCTATAACTTGTAAATAAACACTCGTATTCAAACAGTTTTAATCATAAGTAGATAAACATACAAAGTTTTGATGCATAGTTAATGAACTTAATAAGCTTCCACGTGTGCACCCCTAGTGGCACGTAAAATGTCTAAACGGTATTCACACTCACGCCACACATTTTCCAACATTTGTGGGTTAACTGTTGCAATTGCATCCGTAATGTGTCCTCGCAATGTCCTGATATCTGGAACAACTGTTGCATAAACCAAATCTTTAACATGACCCCAGAGAAAGAAATCCAGCGGGGTAATGTCTGGTGATCTTGGGGGCCATGGGATTGGCCCGTCCCTGCCAATCCATCGATTTGGAAGTGTTGCGTCGAGAGCTTCACGAACAACATGCGCCCAATGAGGGGGTGCCCCATCTTGTTGGAAGATGACAGTTGGCTGCCTGTCCTGCAGCTGGGGGATGGCGTAATTGGTGAGCATATCCAGGTACACAGTTGCGGAAACAGTGTTCTCAGTGTTTCCACCGTCCCATCGGAAACTGATGGTCTACCACTGCTCTTTCCCTATTCCACGTTTCCAGTTTCCAAGAATTTTTTCAGCCACGACTTAATTAACTTCACATCAGGTGGATTCTTTCCATACTTTGTTCTGAACCTTCGCTGAACACTGACAGGAGATTTTGTTTCTGCAAGCCACACAACACATTGTGCCTTCTCTGTCACAGACGCCATCTTAACTGAACAGCTACTACATCGCTCCTAGGGGCGAATGCGGTAGACGAAACACACCACCACAGAAACTCTATGCGTGTACGAGATCACTTGTAAAAAGAAAACGGATGTAAGATTCGTCATTAAAACATGAGAGCATACTGTTTTCAGGGTAAACATTTATGGACACCCTGTATAAGACTGCATAACCATATTATAAAAAATGCCAAGTTAAAAATAAGTTTATGAGAAGTAAATTGATGTGGGTTTTTAGGTTGAGTTTTTGCTGGGTTTTTGGGTGGGTTTTGGGGTTTGGGTTTTTGGGTACCAACCCTGGTTGAAACCATCGGGTGTTAAGTCGGGTGCATCTATCTGTAACAAGAAAAAAAAATGAACAAGAATAGAAGCTTAAAGTGCGGGTGTGAGCTATGAAAAAACATTAAGAGATAGATTTTCATGATATGTGCTATTTTGTTTGTTCTATTTGGAATAATTAAAAAGTTATGTATTTTCGAAACCCCACCTGGACTTTATAACAACCCTGATATATATATATATAATTAAATGTTGATAATAAAGAAATTACTGATGATACTGCTATTGCAGACTCTTTAAATATACATTTTACTTCAATAGCGGATAAGCATCACTCACAATTACCAAATAATGATCACTCACCTCTAGAATATATGGCATCCAGCCCACTAAATTCATTTTCTTTTGTTTCTGCTACCTCTACTGAGGTCCGGAATATTATTGGTAAATTAAAAAATACAAAAAATAACATTCATAACATTCCTGTTAAAGATAAGATATCTGTAACCTTGGCTAAAATTATCAATCAAATTATTTCCAAAGAAATATTCCCATCAATGCTAAAAACTGGTTGTATAACATCCCTTTTTAAAGGGGGTGGTCCTACACTAGCAACAAATTATAGGCCGGTGTGTTCATTATCTGTGTTCAGCAAAGTTTTTGAAAAAATTGTAAAAAGTAGAATGCAGCGATATTTATTTAGAATCCTACAATTTATTATCTTCAAATCAATATGGCTTCCGTAATAATAAAACAACGGAAATGACTATTTTAAATCTTATGGAAAATGCAAATATAGCTAAAGAGAACAAAGAAATAATGATATCAATATTTATGGATTTGAGTAAGGCGTTTGATGTAATAGACCATAATATTCTACTTAATAAATTAACTTATATTGTTGCGGCTTTAGAGGAGCAACCAGTGATTGGTTTAAAAGTTATTTGTCCAATAGATATAATTTTGTATCAGTAAATAAGGTTTGCTCAACTAAAGCGCTTGTCAAACATGGTGTGCCACAGGGCTCAGTTCTGGGTCCACTGTTATTTTTATTATATATAAATGACCTTCCACGTTGATCTGATATACTGAACTTCATAATGTTTGCAGATGATACAACTGTCTTTTTCTTGCAAATATGTTAATTCAGCTAAGAATATATTTAATTCAGAATTCATCAGTGTAATAAAATGGTTGACCACCAATAAACTCTTCCTAAATACCAGTAAAACAAATTTCATGATTTTTACTAATAAACGAAATGTATATCTTGATGAACTTAATGTTAATGAAATCGCTATAAAGGAGTGTACTGTAACAAAATTTCTTGGTGTAATGCTGGATAGGAATTTGCAATGGAGTGATCATGTAAATTATATCGCGAAAAAGATTTCAAGGAGCGTTGCTATAATGTTTATTTAAACTTACAAATGTAGACCCTAAACAGGTTTTATTGACTCTTTATCATATTCTTGTTCTTCCTTATATAACGTATTGCACCCTTGTTTGGGGAAACTCCGCTAACAAAACATTAAATGGTATCTTTGTCATCCAAAAACGAGCAATAAGGTTAGTATCTGATGCTGATTTGCTTGATCACTCTAGTGCATTATTTAAAGAGCTAAACCTACTAAAGCTCAATGATGTAACCAAACTGGCGCATTTTATTTTTATTTACAAGTGTAAGAACAGAATCATTAATTTACAATGGGTAAATAGATATTTTGTAACTCATCAAGAAATCCACTCATATCAGACCAGAAATAGATCAAAGCTTGTTATACCTCAATTTAAATTGTCATCTCAAAAACTACCCATTTTCATTAGATTGAAACTGTGGAATGACTTAAATGCCGATATAAAAAATATTGTGAATGTAAATTTCTTTAAAACCAAGTTGAAATCCCGATTAATAATGGCATACTAACAAAAATCTAGGATTAATGTCCATTAATATTGTTTACTAATTATTAATTTCTCGTGTGTAATCTAGTATTAAAAACACATTTCTTGAGATTGTTCAGTTCTTATCTCTCATGTATAATATTGGTTTCTTCAATGGTGACCTTGCATTTGTCATGTCAGTAGTGATAATTTAAGAATAATACATGCTTTAACTATTAATAATACTTATTTACTTATTTATTATTAATTAATAACAACTAGCTGTTTATTTTTAATAAGAGCCCAATAAAACCTAAAGCTTAAGGGCCAAATTAAATAAAATAAATAATCGAGCTTCACAATTATTCATGTCATTTTAAATTGTAAAATGAATGTATTTATTTTATTATTAATAATCGTTATTAAAAAAAAAGGTTATTCAATATACAGTACAGGGTGTACATAAAGTCAGGATCTATTTTTGTGAAACACTTGGAAATTATATGGAATTCAATCATAAAATGATAAAGTGGTAACATTTATTAAATAATTAAGAGTAGGATTCGACGTGACGCCCATCAGTATCCCTGCACAGCTCAAATCGTTCCGCAGCATTTCTAAACACATTCTGGAGCATTTGCGGGGTTATGTTATCTGCAGCAGTTAGTATACGTGTACGTAAGTTTTCAAGACTCGTAATCTTCGTCTGATAGACGTGCGATTTGATAAAGCCCCATGCAAAGAAATCTAAAGGGGTTAAATCTGGTGATCTCGCTGGCCAAGGACTTAGGCCTGTTCAAAAATCAACTTTTTCTTATTTTCATAGGTTTCTGTACATTTTCCCATGCTTTTTTACCTGAAAAAGCCGAAAATCACAACTATTTTGACCTAGGATGTTGGGAAGCATTGCCGCATGGAGCTTTAAATTTTCTGCATTGAAATCGGCCAAAGCGCCAATTCCGGGGTCCCTTGAATTATGTTTTGCACTTTAACTTTTGATCTAAACAAGATAGAGCAACAAATTAGGTATCAAATGAAAGAGTATAATTATAAATAATAATAATAATAATAATAATAATAATAATAAATAAATAATAATTAATAATAATAATAATAATAATAATAATAATTATCTATCATTTTTCAGGAAACAACAGAAACTCAATCAGAATCTAGAAAACCATCTACAAGTTACAACTTCACAATGGCATTAAGCAAGGAGCTGAGGGAGCTCCGTGGGCGCACAGTTGATATCTCAGAACCTCCACGTACTGTCCACAGGCAGGTGTCAACTGGGCCATCTACCAGATCTCTCACTGAAACTTTCCTGGTTGGATACCCTTCAGCTTTTATCAGTGGTTCCCAGCTTCCCACCAACAGACAGGCGTTCCAGTATTTCCTTAATCTTCAGAATTTACCGGAAAATGCAGGGAGGCCCATGGTTCAAGACCTTGCATATGAAACAGTTGAATCTATCATCCCATTCTGGCAGATGGCTAGGATCAAGACAATGACCAAGTACAACGCAATGAAGCTCTTCATGAAACTACATGAGAAACATCGTGCTCTGGTGAAAAGCAAAGGAAGAGCAAGTAACCCTGGAGGAAAAAGAGGAGCATTTGTGCTGGAATTAGACAGCCTGTTCGATATAGGAGCTCCAGATGCAATCCAGGAAATACAGAACAACAGACTGTTATCCAGAGAGAAGAAAGATGAGGATATCAGGTTCTACGAAGACCAAAAGATTGAGAGGAAAGGTCATATGTCTGGTCATGACAAGATTTTTGAGACAAGATCCCTGCAGCAAGCAGCGAGGAATGAAAGACTGCAGCATAGACAAGAACAAGGTAAAACTAATTACTTTGAACGTTACAAAAAGTTTTAAGTTTTACTCCATTGCGATATTTAGCATGTACTTAACAATTACTGTCTTAACATGTTGTACTATTTTACAGCTGCAGCAGAACAAGAGGCAGTTGTTCATGTGGATGACATTACCTGGGGTGACTCAACTGACAACGACGCTAACACAGAGGACATGGATTACCATCAGCCTCGTCTTGGATGTTCTCACCATCAAGACACTGTGACTAGTGTGACTTTGACGTTTCCAAGGAAGGTCATGGAATGTGATGTCATCTGCAATACAGCTGATCGTCTTGGTTTATCAGACAATCAAGTTACTGCCATGGTTTCTGCCACCTTGAAAGCTGGAGGGGCTGATCTGGATAACTTCGTCATCTCAACCTCAACAACACGTCGCAACAGAATGCTGTCCAGGTATAATATCAGCCAGAGTCACATGTCCAAGTTTTGTGAAAACCCCCCACAGTACGCTGCCTTACACTGGGATGGAAAGTTGCTCAAAGATGTCTTGGGCAGTGAACCTGGAAGTACCTCAGAGACTTTAGCTGTGCTAGTGTCTGGTCCACCTTCATACACTGAAGGAAAGTTATTGGGAGTACCTGTCATCGACAATTCTTCTGGCACAGCTCAGGCTGAGGCTTCAATGGATTTACTGGAGACATGGGAACTTACGGATAATGTTACTGCCCTTGTTTTTGACACTACATCCAGTAACAGTGGAGTTCACAGAGGAGCTGCCAAACTGCTAGAGAAAATGCGAACAAAAAGGTGTTTTATCTGGCCTGTCGACATCACATCCTGGAAATCCTAGTAGGAGCAGTTTGGGAGAAGCTGTTTGGGAAGGTGAAGGGGCCAGATAATCCCTGGTTTGAGCATCTGAAGGATGTTTGGACGGACTTGTCCAAGGAAAACCCAAAGATGCTGGCTATCAACAGCAAATGGCTGAAGGAAAAGAAGAAGAACAGTGAAGAAATACTCCAAGACATTCTAACAGCAGAAAGGCTTCCAAGAGCCGACTACAGGGAAATGGCTGAACTGACAGTCATTGTTCTGCAGACATTGACACCAAGGAAGGTGTCATTCTGTTACACGACAATGCGCGTCCTTATACCGCTGCACAGACTAGAAAATGCCTTCAAGAACTTAAATTTGAGGTTCTCGACCATCCAGCCTACAGTCCAGACCTGACACCTTCGGATTTTTACCTGTTTGGACCACTAAAAGACGCTTTGAGAGGTCAGCGATTCCAAGGCGATGATGACCTGAAGGAGGCGGTGTATGACTGGCTACGCACATAGCCAAAAACATTCTTTTGTGATGGCATTGTAGATCGCTGGACTAAGTGTATTGAGAAACAGGGAAACTATGTTGAGAAGTGATGTGTTTATAATCTATCAGATGTGAAAATAAAATTGTGAAAATAAAAAGTGCGGATACTTATTGAATTACCATCGTATATATATATATATATATATATATATATATATATATATATATATATATATATATATATATATATATATATATATATATATATATATATATATATATATATATATATGCATTTAACTGCAATGACCACGCAGTATATAAATGAATAGAAACGACGTAAATAAGGAGCGTCTCTGCAGACGGGGAGGAGAAATAACGAATAAATGAAAAATGAGGCGTATATATATGCGCCTCGGTGGTGTAGTGGTTAGCGTCGCTGACTACGAATCCATCGGCCCCGGGATCGAGACCCGCTGACGGCAGCCGGCGCGCATACATCAATGCGCCTCGGTGGTGTAGTCTGTAGTGGTTAGCGTCGCTGACTACGAATCCATCGGCCCCGGGATCGAGACCCACTGACGGCAGCCGGCACGCAGCAAAACCCAACTGTTCATCCTTCCACACAATAAAGAAAGTGGTTGGTAGATAAATGGGTGCCCTGGGTGGCCTAGTGCTTAAGACGCTGGGATGCTGGTGAGGCGTGGTTCGGATTCCAGGTTAAACTGTAGGTCTAAGGTGGAGTGAAAAGCTTGACCTTCGTCAGAATGAACAATTCGGGCGAAAGCCAACCAAAGGTGTTATATATATATATATATATATTTTTTTTTTTTATTCATCTCTACATTCATTTATTCATCTATACATTTCACTTTAAGTGAAAGTATGAAGAGTTAAACATTTTTTTACATAGAGTACCATTCCGCCTATACGCCCATTTCAGGGTATTAGTAGCTCGCAGCAGCATTGCCAAGCAAATAGGTCAAAGTATTGACGATTCAGCACGTGATTCATCACCATTGAAAGCAACAATACTCTGTGTTAGTCTAGTCCAAAGAACATCTATATCCGTATTCAACTGATTGAAATTTTCGTTAGTTTGTATTGTAGAAGTAGTATGACTGCAAAACGGGAGAGTGCAAGAATGTTGATCAATGTTGCAAATGGATGTTGCAAGTGGTTATGCAACAAATGGGGAGGGGGTTATGCTATGAATGGGGGAGGGGTATGCAATGAAGGGGGTATGCAACAAATCAATGCTGCAAAGGGGGAGGGTTATGCAGCAAATCAATGCTGCAAAGGGGGGAAGGGTTATGCAGCAAATCAATGTTTACGATTTCGTATACTAAATCGCCCGTAAGATTTGAGCTTTTTAAACTTACGTTTAAGTCTCATAACATCCTCGACCGCACCATAGTGACCCGGTCCTAGTGTTACTTCTGTATTGTAATACCGTGCATCCCCAGTCAGGGCGGTACGCATGGTTTCATTCCGAGTTAACCCGGCTTTTTCACACTCATTACAGTCTCTAAGAGTCGTAAAAACGGGTTCTTTATAATCAATACTTAAAAAAAGGGTATTCAGCTGAATTTCGCATATATCCATCTCATAGTATCACGACCCAATTCAATGGGTCCGTGGAGTTCTGTTACAAAGTTGGCTAGTGTGTTGTTAGGGTGTACAGACAGGAACGAGGAGGACGGGAGTGTGACGTAGAAATGGTTAGGCGCCATGTTGCATACTATTTAAGCTTCATTATTGCATCAGCTTTTATATAGGTATTGAAGCTTTCTGGGTATCCTAGCCATTTCACCAGGTACATTTTTATCTTTCCTGAACCTTTGCTTCCTAAAATTTTCTCAATTTTAAACACATTTTTTCCTAAATTAAATGTCACTTTCTGCAACTCCTCGCGGTAAAAACCTCCTACGATTTCTTCCCCATTCAAATCTTCTACGTAATACATTATCTCGTCTTTAGATTTCATAACCCTAACTTTAAAAATCTCTTGTGTCCATCCTTGCTCAAATCCCTTCGCGAATTTATTTCCCGAACGCGACAGCCTTACATAATCATTGATTTTGAAACGCGCAGAGTGTGATGGTGGTGTTCCATCTCTTTTCACATCAGGCTCTATGCGTGCACCTCTTTCTAAAATCTCGTTAGGTGTTGTCCCAATCGTGCGGTGGTGTGAGCAGTTGTAGGATGAGGCCAATGATTCCAGAATGTCTAGAAATCTGTATGTGTTTTTATGTGTAAAATAGCGGCGCATGCGTTCCTTTATGGTACGTTGAACTCTTTCAGCTAAAGATGCCGTATGTATAGAATTGGTAGTGTAGTAGCGATATTAAACTCTGTCAACATGTTCTGAAAAGCTCGACCTATAAATTCTTCCCCCATATCCGTACAAAAATAGCCAGGAACCCTGTTTTCTTTCAACATCAACGTTTTGGTGGCTTTAGCAACTGTTTCAGACGATTTACTTTTCAAAGCAATTAGCCACAGATATCTATAGAATATATCTATTATGAATAGGATGTAACGATAACCATCGTTATACAGTGAATATCTTTGCATGTCTGTTAAATCTGCTTGCCAAATAAAGTCAATCGAAGCAGCTGTTGTCGTGGCTGTTTTAAACTTTTTCTCACAGGTTTATGAAGTATATATGCGTCCTGCTCCCACAAAAACCTCCCACCATCTTTTTTTCCCTACTCCAGCATTGTAAACACTTCCTTACAGTCTATCTACGCCTCCGTAGGAGGCTGGGCTAGAAATATCATAATAGCGTATTCTTAATATGTTAGCAATTTCTCTTCAGAGTGTTACCGCCGGGAGTGATGGCGTTTCCAATTGTTTCACGTGCGATGCATGTTCCAAGTCTTTTAACCTGTTCAGATTTCCTATCATTGTTTTCGGGACATTTATTTGTTGTAGTCTTGCTTTAATATGCTTCCATCCTGATGGTGAGGGCGTATCCCACTTTCTCACCAGATCATGGACGATGTCTACGATGTTCGATCCCTGTACCTTTGCTCCTTCCACAATGATCTCACCTGTATCGGTCCATTGTATGTTGGGATCCTCATTCAATAGTTTATAAAGACTTAAACCTTTATTCCTCAATGTATGTGGGAGGGTGCTTTTTAATACATGCTCGATATGTTGTGTGACCGACCCGTTAATCTTTGGTTGGTCAGCTCTGTCGTCGGTCACAGGCCGTATGTCACCATGCCCATCGTTCTCCGTGCTGTGCCTAATAACCACGGGAATCTCTGTCGGATTCTTATAATTTTCGTACTCGTGAAGAAATTTCCGCAGAGCTTCTTGGTATAAGATTCTTTTCTTATCAGGTGTTTTTTCACTGTTTAATAGGGCTAACAATTCGCTTTCCATTCTTTTAAGCCTGCTTTTACGGGGTTCTAGAATCATGTCTGGATTCTTTGAACTTTGCAGTGAAGCATACACCTCGTTTGGAATCACTACCACTTTCCTCATTATATTAATCTAGTCAGTAAAGGACCCAAAACTGAAAATAAGATGGGGAGGAATGACCCTCCTCTTTGTACAATAATTCGTTTTTTCTTCCCCACAGTTTGACTTTTACGAGCGAGTGCACGTATTATGTTCTTGTAACGGCGTAGGCGAGCCTTCTGAGGGAGTTTCATTGATACATTATAACGTTAAGACAGATTTCACAGATGCATTTTAAAAAGTCGGAGTCGCTAATTTTAGCAAACATCTGCTGCATTGCCCGTGGCAGTCGATGATAGATTTTTATTAATTCACGGTATTTCTTTAGCCTCGTCATTTTGGAATATACACCGTTTCAGGCTCGTTTGGAAATATATTCGTTCTTAGAAGCACTCTAAACGTGTTTCGCGGATGAAGGTCGCAAAAGCAAATATCCGTAACGCGAGCTTGTAGCTTCTTTATAAACTTCGAAAAACTCCTTACGCTGATTCGGGAACATTTGATTGGCTAATACCCCAATAAGACTAGACTAGATATTGTGTATTTAACGACACATCGCGCATGTATCTATTTTTGAAAAATAGATTCTGATTGATGAAGAACACGCTTATGTTAAGATGGTGGGAGAATACTGTAAATGTCTCGGCAAACGTTTTATCCATCTCCAACATGAGAGCGTCAGTTACAATCTTCTTCTTCTTCCGCAGCCTTATTAGCCCACTTCTATGTGGGGTCGCTGTTGCAGATCCTTCTTCTTCATTCACTTCTGTCTTGAGCCACCTCTTCCTCCAGTCCCTTATCACTATCTTTTTTCAGTCTATCCCGCCACCTCATCTTAGGTCTACCTCTTCTTCTCGTGTCTGGAATTTCCATCCTCAGCATCCGTCGTCCCACATACTCCTCCCTCCTCTGGACATGCCCAATGCCCATACCATCTCAATCTCTTTTCCTGTGCCTTCTTGGAGATTTCCGTTACTTTTGTTGTCTTGTTATAATGGATCTGCATTCATAAGGTTTTGGCAAACGTTTTACGGCCGGATGCCCTTCCTGCCGCCAACCCTCCTCCTTTCTTCGGGCTTGGGACCGGCTGAGACATGGGCTGGCTTGCCCACTCCCAGGTGGAGTTAGAGCGTCAATTACAATGACTATGTTTATTTCCCTTTAACGAATTAACGTCATATACACCTTTGTTGAACAAAATATGATCTTGGTACTCGTTGAACACTGATTGATACGTCGAATAGCACTATATAACTTTATGCACAAATTTTGAGAACATCTCTCCCTTTTCTTTAATGATTTTAAGCATAAACACAGTTTTACCACATCCTGTAGGGCCATATATAATACATGTGGATGGGCTCTTGAACCTGAATTTTTCTACAGAATCCATTTCTAACACGTCACACTCCTAAGTGGGTCATTTATAAAATATAATGAATATTTAAGTGATGACCCTTATATTCTAGTCTGGATTTTCATTTCTCCCACAGAACCGTGAATGACGATGAGGTACAGCAACCCATCATCGATAATACAGATTACCCCAACGACAGTGTAGTTGTGATCACAAACTCCATCCCCATTGCCGAGTCCACACCAACGAGACCTGTAGCACGCGACAATTCAAAGGGGAGGCATGACGAAGAGCCCTCCACGTCAGGTATAAAGCGTGCCAGGATTGCGCCGGTTGTTAGACCACCAGTAATAGAGCCCCAACCTTCTACGTCTTACGACACAACCCCCACAATAGTACCTTCCTCGAATAAAAATATACCCCCTTATTCCTGTTCAATTCCAGGTACATCCTTCACAGCCGCAGCAGCTTCTCGTTCTGTAGAGGATGGTATAACATTCGAGTTGGTGCGCACCGCTACCCCCACCCCAGCCTTGACTAGAAATCGGTATATAGTCAAGGTTGATCTTAGATCCATGTATAGCAATGGTGTTGAACACGGACTACGGCGCATAGTTGAACGTATTGTAGAGTTTGCCCTTCGGAACCGCGACGAACGTGAAGTCAGGACGAGGCTGTCCTTCGGGTTCGGGTCAGATGACGGAGATGTAGATGATTTTTCGATAGTAATACCATTCAGAGGCTTGGCAGCTGAAGATATAGAGCAACGGTGGCCAAACTCCGGCTCGCGAGCCGCATGCGGCTCTCGAGGTTGTTAACTGCGGCTCGCGAGACAATTTTGGTTTTTATTGTATTTATCATAAAAGACAAAATTCATAATACAAATATAATTTTTTCTTCACATAAAAAAATATGAAAAAAAACAAGGAAAAATTGAATTGACAATAAAATGCGTCATGCGTACGACAATTTCTTTTGCGTGACAGGCACTAAGCGGGATAATTACGTAATTAACACCAATCGCCACTCACCAGTGCCAGTACCCCTCGAGCTACCCTGCGGGCCGCGTGTAGTAACGAGTGAGTGTGTTTTAAAATTGGCTTCTTAGATCAAATAGTGGCTATTTTTCTCAGTTATACATGTGAAAGTTATACAACCCCTTAGTTGATTAAAATGACTGAGCAGACAAAGTGTAAGAAACGGAAATATGAAGAAGAAAATAGAGTTTTTAAACAGGAGTGGGAGAAGAGCTTTGCCTTTACTGTTAAGGGTGGGAAACCTGTGTGTCTTATCTGCCACGTGGCACTCAATCACTTTAAAGCCGGTAACTTAAAGCGTCATCATGAAACTAACCATAAAAATTTTATTACGGAATTTCCTCCCAAATCAGAATTGCGGAAGGCTAAGTTAACAATGTTGAAATCTAGCCTAGTTGCCCAACAAACTGTATTTTCATCATTGTGTAAGACAGCTGACTTAACTACTGAAGCTAGTTTTGTTATGGCATGGAATATTGCTCGTGATCAACTTCCCTACAGTAGTGGAGAATTTGTGAAGAAGAATATTGCCGATGCTACTGCAATTCTCGCTCCAGATAACACAAAGCTTCGAGAACAAATAGTAAGTATGTCTATTTCCCGCCACACTACAGAGAGACGTATTTCCCAGATCAGTGCTGAAATTACATGCTCGTTACAGAGTGATTTGAAGAATTCTGTTGATTCAGTTTGGCCCTCGATGAATCCACAGATATTAAAGATAACCCTCAACTGGCGATATTTGTTCGTTATGTTACTGGCGATGGAAATGTGAAAGAAGAACTCTTGGACTTAATGACCCTAAGAGAAACCACCAGAGGGGTTGACAAAGAACGCACTTGACGAGACATTATCAAATGCTCAAGTACCATTAAATAAACTTGTCAGTGTTGCAACAGATGGAGCACCAGCTATGGTAGGACAAAATTTAGGCCTAGTTGGGCTCTTGACACGCGATCCCAAGTATCCTGTGTGTCTCTTTATTCACTGTATCATTCACCGTGGTCATTTGGTAAGCAAGTACTTTAGGTATGACAGTTATGAAATGTGTTCTAGAAATTGTAAATTTCATTCGTTCAAATGCAAAAACGCACCGAGCGTTTAGAAATTTTATCGAGGAGCTGGATCTTCAAGATAAGCCAGATGACCTTTCATTCTACTGTATTGTAAGGTGGTTATCAACTAGTAATCTCCTGAATAGGTTTGTTGCACTGTTGGAGCCTATCATTGATTTCTTGAAAGAAAAGGGAAAGTCATACCCACAACTAGAAGATCACGAATGGGTGCAGGATCTGATGTTTTTTACTGATGTAATACCGGGTGTCTCAAAATAGATGGAACCCATTGACATGATAATAATTTATTACTCAGAAAATAAACTCCAAAAACGATTACATTTCCTGGAAGCTGATATGATAACAATTAAAAACTGAAGATTTGAGGTCTCTAGAGCAAGGATACATTTATTAGAGCACATGTTCCAAATGACCGCCGTTGCGCTGCAGACACACTTGAAGCGACGAGCGAAGTTGTCAATCACCCTGACACACTCTTCCTTCCTGATGGCACGAATCTTCTGGGTGATGGCCACTTTCAGTTCAGCAATGGATTTGAGGACGATTCTCATACACGTGGTCCTTCAAGAACCCCAGAGATAAACTCTGGGGGGGTTCAGATCGGGTGAATGCGGAGACCACTCGGGTTCGCGGCGCTTGCTGATCAGCCGATCAGGGAATCGGTGGTCCAGCCACTCCATCGTGATGTTGGCTGTATGTGGATTTGCCCCATCTTGTTGGAACCACTGCACATCTCGATTCACGCCACGACGTGTCCCAAGTGCCCTCCAGAACTTGTTGAGCACCACAATGTAACGCTCCTTTGTGACAGTGACTGCCTCCTTGTCTGTGTCTTCAAACCAAAACGGTCCGATTATGCCATGTTTTGAGATGGCCACCCAGGCCGTGCATTTCACAGAGTGCAAGGGCCTCTGAAGCACCTCGTCTGGGGCTTGTGTGCCCCAGAACACATTGTTCTTGCTATTGACATACCCACTGAGCAAGAAGTGTGCTTCGTCGCTGAACCAAACATCATCAAGAAAGTCAGGATCAATGTTCCCTCTAAGGTGTGCGCGTGTGCGCGCGCACACGCGTTGTGAAACCAGCGCACACAGCAAAATAAAATGCGCACAGGCTCAAGCGTATCATGAGTCATGACAGTAAATGAAGTAATTTCAAAAATTTCAGTTTAATGAATTCTATAAAGAACAAATTAAGAAACCGCTTGAAAGAAAATCATTTGGACACGCTCATGCGAATTAAAAGTTACCTGAATGATGACGGATGTAGTAATCTTCAGAGTTTATTTGCAATGGGCAAATGCTAAAGATCGTAGGGAGAAATCATAATCATACTTAAATGAAAGGCACTTTCATTTAATGTTATTTTGATTATATTTTATTTTATCGAATTTTATTATTTTTTATTTTATTCCTATTTTGTGAATGGATAAAATCACGTATTAATCTTGATAGTCTATTTTAAATTGCTAAATGCTAAAAATTGTTTTGAGAAATGATAACTAAAATAGTCATTTTCAATTAATGTTATTTTATTTTATTTTTTTAAATTTTATTTTATTTTTTTATTTTATCTATTTTTAGAATGGATAAAATGTTTTCTTTTTTAAGAATATATAATATCGTAAACATTTTTTAATATCCATTTAATAGTACCGTAATGATCAAGCTATCACCTTATGGAAATAATATTTATTAAGTATTTAATATTTATATTATATTTCATTTTGAAGATAATAGCGCTCAGAAAAGTTGGCACAATTTTTCACCATGAATATAAATGTACGCACAACGAAAATTTCTTGCGCACAACGAAAATTTCTTGCGCACACGGACTAAAAAAAATTAGAGGGAACATTGGTCAGGATCCTCTTCGATCTTGTTCTCGAACCACCGGCACATCACAACACGTTTTGCCATGTCAGCTGGTGTGAGTTTATGCTTGATCTGGATCCTGTATGGGTACAGCTGAAGATCCTTGATCAAGATTCTTTGCACTGACGCACGTGAAAGACCCAGATCTTGGCAACGTCTTCGGATTGACTTTTTCGGACTCCTTCCGACAGAATCTCTCACCGCATTCACATTGTCAGGAGATCTTGCAGTCACCTTCCTGCCAGATCTGGGTGTTTCTGCTTTCTTGTTGAGATTGTTTACTGATCCTGTGGCTTGAAATTTGTGTGCCCAACGATAAATTTGGCTTTTCTGGGGATAATTGTTGAAGTTGAACTTCCTGCGAAATTTCGCTTGCACAGTTTTGAATGATTTCGTCTCCAAGTAAGTAGTGACGCAAAATATTTTTTACTCCTTTGTCCAAGGCATTTTGATTGATAATTATTAGTTGTTATCGTCTCCTCTCTTCAAATCTGAAAAAATAGAACGAGAACATTAATATTGGCAGAATTATTAGCAGTGACATGGGTTGCATGTATATTGAGACACCCTGTACAACACCTTCAAAATCTAAATTTGGCACTTCAGGGAAAGGATAAGGTCATTTCTGACCTTACACAGACAGTTTTCAGTTTCCAGAATAAAATAAAGCTCTTCCAAAAAGATCTAGTAACAAAAAAATTTGACCACTTTCCCCACCTGAAAAACCAAGCAAACACTTTTCCTGATATTGAAATAAAAAATAGTAAGTTGGAGGAATACAAAGGTAAATTAGAAGGACTAATTGATGATTTTCAGTTCAGGTTTGATGAACTAAAGAAGCTAAAACCATGCTTCAAATTTCTTGTAAATCCTTTCCTGATTGATGTCGTCAACGATGGCTGTCCTGTTACCACACCTTTTGTTACGGAAGCTGCTTCAATACAAACAGAACTTTTGGAGCTACAGGAGGACGTGGGTTTAAAGTTGATACATAAAAGCTTATCTGCAGTTGAGTTTTGGAAGCAAGTACCAGAGACAAAGTATCCTCACCTCAGGAAAACCAGTTTCCGACTTATCTCAGTTTTTGGGACAACTTATTGCTGTGAAGCACTCTTCTCGGTAATGAAGTTTGTAAAGTCAAAACACCGTGCTGCCCTCACTAACGAACACCTGACTGAACTTCATACCGCCTTAACATCACATCAGCCAGACTTTAAAGCATTAACAGTAGGCTGACCATACGTACCGTTTGTTTTATATTTCCTGGCCGTCCCGTCGTTTTAATAAAAATGTCAATTTTGTCCCGGTTTATGTACTTACTTTTTCATGAATACAGAATATTACATAACCCCCGTCCCTTTTTTGCCATCCCAATGTCCCGTTTTTGTCTCAAGGAAATATGGTCAGCCTAATTAACAGCCAAAATGAAGACCCAATCTAAGCCTTCTACAAGCAGTAATTAAACAATTTAATAATGTGAGTATAACTATATGTATATGTTTTTAATAATTAAATTCTTTTTAAAATATTTTGCGGCTCTCGTACATCTGAAAAACGTCGTATGTGGCTCTTGGGTCCAGGAAACTTAGCCACCCCTGGCATATATATATTAGCTTATAGCTTATAAGCATATATATACAGCCTAATATAGATTTAAATTATATAAGTTGTACGTTGAAGTTAGTATATACAAATATATATTAATAGAAAGTGCATAGCACTTTCATGAAAGTGATATATATATATATATATATATACACCTTATGAACCTCATGTTGTTTCATGCGTTGGTCTCTCTTCACGGAGGTCAAGCTGGTGGCCCCGCCTCTAGGTCTGGCTTGGTGGAGGAGCGAGTTGCTTTCTTGCGCTCTCCACCGTACATAGCCAGGCACGCCCGGCTCATCTGGTACCGTCCTGAGCCAGGCATCCAGTCTTCTCTTGAAGACTTCAACTTTGACCCCCGTTACGTTTCTGAAGTCCTTTGGAAGCTGGTTGAAAAGTCTTGGCCCCCTGACAACCAAGCTATTTTCCTTCAGAGTTGAGGAGGTCCCTTGTCGGGCCTTTAATTTGGGAACACTACACATTCTGCCTTTCTTATTTTCCAGTGTTGTTTGAATGGTAATTGGGTTTAGTTTTAGGTTTGGTACCAGTTTTTCGATCATTTTCCGTATGTAGATTATGGTGTACCTCTCTCTTCTTCTTTCCAGTGAGTACAGATTTAGTTTACGTAGTCTTTCCCAGTAGTTGAGTTCTTTGCAGCCATCAATCTTGGCTGTGAAATGTCTTTGCGTTTCTTCTAGTTTATTAGTTTCTTCCTTTTTATATGGGGACGTCGAAACTGAGCAGTATTCAAGTTTTGGTATAATCAGTGCTTTTAGCAGGGGAATCATTACTGTCCTGTCCCTTCTCTTGAACGTTCTTAATCTTTTTGCTTTATTTATCGCTATCTGATTTTGTGTTTCAAATTTCGCATCATCTGTCATTATTAGCCCGAGATCGATCGCTTTCATGCTTCTCTGAATTTCCTGTCTATCTGGAGCATAATATAAAGTCTGTTTAAGTTCTTCTTTTCTACCATATCTCAGGAGTTGAAATTTCTCGGTGTTAAATGACATGTTGTTGTCTTCTGACCATTTGTATATTTTGTTCGTGTCCCTCTGCAAGGCCTCCACGTCATGTACATCGCTGATTTTTCTGCTAATCTTTGTATCGTCTGTTTACTCCGCTGTCTATGTCTGTTAGCATGATAATGAATAGGAGTGGGGCCAGTACTGTCCCTTGTGGTACTGAGCTGCATACTTCCGATTCTGATGATGATATACTTTGAATTTTCACGACCTGCAGACGTTCTCTGAGGAAGTTGTAGATCCATTTTCCCACTTTGACTGTTATTCCCATATATTTAATTTTATGTGCTATTATACCGTGGTCACATTTGTCGAAAGCTTTAGCAAAATCTGTGTATATAACATCGTAGTTGTCATTGCCTTCCAATGCATCTAGGATATTGTTGTAGTGTTCTATTAGTTGTGATAGGCATGATCTACCTGCTCGGAATCCATGCTGATTGTCGTTGAATCTTTCCCGTGTCTCCAGGAAGTCATAAATTTTCTCTCTAATTATTCTTTCAAATACTTTGGTGAGGTGGGACGTCAGACACTGGTCTATAGTTCTTTGCTTGAGATCTGTCCCCTCCTTTATATGTAGGGACAATGTTTGCTCTTTTCAAGATGCTCGGTATTTCCCCAGTGTCTAGGGGTCTTCTCCATATCGAGTATATATATATATATATATATATCATGGCACTATAAAAGTAAGAAAATATATAGTCACAGCGCCAAACAATAAGGAAATTTCCTTGATATACTGTTCTTCCGAAGCACACGTGTGAACAACACATTTTATTCATAAGTTCGTTGGGGTTATGGCAAGTTACGTTAGGTTAGGTCAAGTCAGGTTAAGTTAATAGATAGCCGATAAAATTCTCGTCCACGAAGTGTGTATAGAAATGTCCCATCAGTAAGCTGTTTTATGCCCAGTTAGGTTAGGTAAGGTTAAATTAAATTTAGTTAGGTAAGGTTAGGTTAAGTTAGATTAACCATTTCCTCCACAAATCGACGTTAGTGAGGCGGTCGGTCGTATATTTCTGATTTAGGTCATGCATGTCGGAGCGATTTCTTGTCGATAAAATGGGTATAAGTCAGGCTGCAGCCCCACCGCTTCTGGCGAGTCATGGCTGACCAATGACTTCTACATTATAACTCGTTAGACATTGCATGTCCCATGCTCGCAGTTTTAACTCATTTTCATGTAACACTAGTTATTAACCGTTGACAGTGCTTAATAAAAATGGGGTATGACTTTGGCAATGGGCATGTGGGTATGTCTTTCCGGGGTTTGCGAGGAAATAAATAAAAACAACTAAGAATTTCCTAAAATATCATACCCTCCTTAAAGACAGTAAAGAGTAAGTATCTTCGGCGAAGAACAGGATATATATATATATATATATATATATATATATATATATATATATATATATATATATATATATATATATATATACACTCCTCTGTTACACTGTATTGCATAAATACAAAAATTTTTAAAGGTTTATTTCGAAATGTGGTAAGACAACTTTTTTATTCATCAGTGGCTGAACCCAACCCCAACAGGTAACTTTAATATTTGCTGTATAATAAAAAAAAATACAGTAAAAGGTCAACAATAAAAAGTTATATATATATATATATTATATATATATATATATATATATATATATATATATTATATATATTGTAAACACAGGATTTATAAATTAAATACACAGTAATTTTCTACAATAATGATTAAAAATAAAATCCTTTAAATGTAACATTATAGTTAGCCTTTCGGGGTATGATCAGGGTATATTGTCTGTATACACGTAAAGCGTCTATTTTCACTCTCACGGATCGGAAAATATATCGAGAGTGTCAAAGAGCCCGTGCAGAGAAAAAAAGAAACTAAATAAATATATATATATATATATATATATATATATATATATATATATATATATATATTATAAAGGCTCAACTAGAATATATATATATATATATATATATATATATATATATATATATAGTATCGAAGTTAAGATGAGGATGCCACCCATCTCGTCTGCATTGAATTCCTCGCCCCTCCCCTGCCGGGAAGATAGGGGAGTTTACTTCCCCCCATCCCCTTCCAACCCCACCCAACACCCTCTCCAGACACTTCCCCAACTTCTTGTTACTGGATATATATATATATATATATATATATATATAGTTTTCTAAGTTTTTGGAGTCGTACAAGAGTCAATTTACTAATTGTGTTCAGAATATACATATATATGACACGAATAATATATATATATATATATATATATATATATATATATATATGACACGAAAAGTGATAGAAAGAAGCAGAAGAAAAAGAAAGATGAGAAATAACAGGAAAATAACAATAATAAAAGCGTGGAAACAGAAACTGAAAATCCAAAAGAATGACGCAGTGCGTGTCCGAAACCAAACCTATACAAGGTCACACTTGCAATATATATATATATATATATATATATCATGCAGGGAAAAGTCGAAAGGAGATGATGTATACATCATAACAGTGTTTAATGAAACGACTATTTATATATAAATAACTTTTTTTCTAAGTTTTCGGATGGGAGTGGATGCGTGCATGCGTGCAAAGACAAACAAGCAGCGGGTGCTTGCCTGATGCAATAATAGTAATAACAACGATAGAGGAAACAATACAGTGCTCAGACGATTAAATCGGTCATCGAAGCAAGACAGAAAGGATCCAACACCACAAATGGGACGAGATATCGCACAAAATCATTTAACTCTTAATGACACCCACCCACACCCACACACCCACACCAATATATATATATATATATATATATATATATATAATATATATATATATATATTTGATGTGCATGACAACAGATAACACCTATTAGCTTAAAAATTTATAACAAGTTAGTAATAAATAAGCGTGGAGAAACAGCCATTATAAAGCTAATAGCTGAGATCCCCCTAAAGCAATATCTACCATCATATATATATATATATATATATATATATATATATTATGAATCCAGCAATAACTTGCGAAACTACATTTAAGAAAGTATTTAACTTAGTTATAACGTGGTAGTAAGTCAAATTTGACTCAAATTAACTCAAATTGACTTAAATTTGACTCGGATTGAGTCAAATTCGAAGCGAAACCTCTAAATATGTATGACCGATATCAGAAGAGCGAAGAATTGAAATCAAATCTGTCTCAACGAATCCAAATATTTCACATACGAATTACTGTCACAGACAACACACACTCGCAATACATAATGCAGAGTTCAATAATCTCTCTCTCTCTCTCGCTCTCTCTGTGTATATATATATATATATATATATATATATATGATTGTTTTGGTGTACCTTTAAAATTGTTGGCTTTTTTGGCTTTTTTCTCAATCCGAGTGGAGATTCGGTGTGAGTGACTCGTCCAAGGCCTTTAAATGCCAAATGTTCAAGGCCTTCCATCACACTCTCGTCGTCGCAGAGATGTACACTATGACGTCACAAGCGGTGACGTCACGGGAAAATCGATGCGACACGCTTGGAAAAATAATTTCTAGGGTAATCTATGATTATATATATATATATATATATATATATCGTAACGTTGATTTAAACATTTATATGGTTAACATTTTGTTTAAATTTGTACATTTCTTATGCATAAAAGCTATTTTTTATTATTATTATTATTACTCAGCTAATGATAAAATGAATTAAATGTAAATATTTTTAAAGTATGCTTTGACGAGAAGCATATTTACTCGTTTATGTAGAGGCAGTCACACACGTTTTTATATGTGTGCTGATATATATATATATATATATATATATATGGGATGAATTTCACAATAAACACGTGAAATGAATGAATGCTGCAAACCCACAAGGAAAAAGAAAAACGATTCCAAGGCCTTTCGTGTATTTAGAGCTACACCTCGTCATTCCCTGACGAGGTGTAGCTCTGAATACACGAAAGGCCTTGGAATCGTTTTTCTTTTTCCTTGTGGGTTTGCAGCATATATATGAGAGAGAGAGAGAGAGAGAGAGAGAGAGATTTTCAGAACTTTTGAGTAGACAGACGAACGCCATTTTTAAAAATTTAACATTCGGCAATGCTTCAAATGATTCAGAGGAAATTCATGAAAACGTAGTTGGGCCGGAGACACGAACGAGGGAGGACGCGCGTACACAGTCCCCGGCCTGGATGTTTTCTCGCGATAAACAATTTTTTTATTTTAAAAGACTTTTTTTTTTTTTAATCAAGTGTTCCTTCTTGTTATACATTATCGTTCTGTAGCATTTTAAAATTACTCTATTTTACTGTGAACGATTATGTAGGCCCTATTTATTTATTAAATTATTATTACAATGAATAGTTTAATAAATTTAATATGAAGTTTTAATTTAAGAAATAACTATTGCTGAGTAACGTGTGGTAATTCATTTTAATGTCCCTTCAAAACTAGTCAAGATACTCTACGCCTAATCAAGCTATAAGCCTTATTTAAAACTTAAATTATTATGCCTGCTATTGTTAATACCAACATGGCTAATAGAGGTAATACTTCAAAAGAAGTCGGATTATACTAAAAATAACTTGGCTAATTTAAAAGTAATTTAGCTTTTCCAAAAGCAGTAACCAAGTTTCACGCATTATTAGCCTGAGCTTAACAGTGATACATTTTTAATTAGTGTTTAGAAGTGCGAGCGATTTGTGTAACTGTGGGTTACCCAAATAAATATCCACCAAGATGGATCTAAGTAGTGATTTGCTGTGTTGCGAAAATGCTTCTATGGACTTGGACATGAAGTGTAAATCTTATCTCGATCCAGTCTTACTAAAGGACAGCCGAGTGCTTGAAACTTTGCTAGAAGCCGAGGAAAAGTACATGCCAAGCCCTAGCTATTTCACTTGTGTACAAACGGATGTGGAGCCTCGTATGAGAGAAATAGTCGCACACTGGATGTTAAATGTAAGTTAATGTGGGAAAATACGAGATCACACTGTCATGAAATCTGCAATAGAATACCCAAATCTGCCATACGTGATAGGTCTAAACAAGAGCTTGTATAAAATTTGGTATTTTTTTTTACAAGAGTACATTACAGGCTTTTGAGGAATTTTGGGATTTTAGGTTAGGTTATATATTAAAACTGTTTTTCCGATTGTTTTTGATCGTTTGAACGAAATTAACCTTCGTTCAAACCGCATCAAAAACCATCAGAAAAACAGTTTTCATTTACAAAGCCTGTAATGTACACTTGTGAAAACTTACCTAAAATTTAAATAGGCACGTTCACAAGCTATTTGTTAATTCGTGGCCATGTCGCAACGCCGTTTAACCTTAACTCAGCAAGGTTAAGCAACGTTAGGTCTTTTCAACAGTTGGGTGGGTGACCGTCTTCTGGGTTCAGATGATGATGTAGTGGCTCTTAGGTGCCTCTGTTCCCACGTATAAAGCTGTAGATTCCTTCCGTCACATGACCTTTGGCGTTGTGAAAGGGGTTAAACACCACTAAACATTAGTGTTAATAATTTTTTCCGGCCGGATAATTACTAGTCTCCAGTACGAGAGAAAGTCACACTAGATGTTAAATACAAGTTAATCCAGGGTGTATATAGGCCTATCTTCTAGGCTTGTGCTGTTGGGAGACGATCGAGTTTATAGGTTGTTTTATTTATTCTAGTTTTCTAGGTAAAATTGCAGACCCCAAACGCAGTTTGGAGACAGTCTATGATAGCTTACCAATGTTATCAGTAACTTAACTTAACTTGGCCTGGCCTAACATAACATATTAGCTGTTACAGACTGTCTCCAAACTGCGTTTGGATTCGGCAGTTTCGCCTAACAGCTAAGCTAGGAAAGAGGTTTAGGATTTAGTTCTATACGCTGGCAATTTAATGGGCTATCGGATAGGCCTAGTGAATTTCATAACTGTACGGTACTCAATAGGCGCATATGAAATTCGCCACTTGGCAGTTCATTGAATGTAAAGAATTGTTAATTAAATCGTACAATTATGCCTATGGTAAACCTCATAAGGCAAAGGGATGCAAGGTCCCGTGAGAAACCGTCAGATTTGCTACTTAAAAATGGTAAAGTGGTCGAAAGCCTACTTTTTAATTTTCTAATTCACATTCAATCAGTCATACTACGATACATTCAGTAATTTGAACGAGAAGTTTGGTAGTACCGTATAGATTTTCTATTGCGGGAGGGAAGACGTAGCTTAGGCTACATACTTTTACCACAAAATTTAACTTTTAATAAATTCAACAACCAAATAATCTTTTATCTGAAAGAAAACCAACATATGCATTCCACTTAATGTTATATATGACTCATCTCTTTGCAAGGCACTTTAGCGAAAATTTCACTGCAGAATTTCAAGTGCTGTAAATTGTACTGTAGGTCAGTGTGTACTTTTTCATAATATAAAGTTCCTTACCAAATCAAACAATTTTAGTCTTGTCAAAATCAGCCAGTTTAAAAGTAGTAGTAAATGTTAAATTCAAAAGACAGTCGAGTTAAAAAAAAAACCTTACCACTTGGGAAAACTTTCTAGGGAGTTTGTTTCCAGTATGCTAGAGGCCCAATTTGCAATACAAAGACTGTCTATGGTTGCTGCACTGGAAGTTTTAACTAGACCAGGATCTAACGTGAAATGAAATAAAAATTTAATGGAGTTCAATTTTTTTTTAATTTGGTTCTATATTGTTACATAGGCCTATTTCGACCTGAATCCCGAGTGAGTTTCCTTATTCAGGACCGCAGGTTTGACAGCTCAGTTAGGACATCATATTTAAAGAATTGAAATAAACTTAAGTCTGCTCACCACCCCCTTATAGTCAACGAGCCTGCTCTATCCTCGTTATGCATTATGTGTAAAGTACAGTACCATATAGTACAGTGTTCTTTGCATCGGAAAATATAGGCTTATGTGTTCATCCTTTGTCGGAATTAACTGTCCAATGAGTCTATATGTTTTTGTATTCGCGTATGGCCCAAGAATACAAAATTCTACCACACAATACGCTATCGCTTTAATATTTTAAGTTTTTAATACTTAAACCCTAGACTAAAACTTAACGAGAACAGAATCAGTGAAGACACCTTCCAAGATAGTTCCCATTGTGTTTAGAACCACACAGGTGGGAGGGTTCTTTTCAAGACAGTTCGATGCCCTATTTATGAAGACAATATTCTATACCCAAAAGGGGCCCAGTCTTTCTTTGGGTATTAACGACACGGTCTCAAGATTTCAGTTTTCTGAACAAGGGTATGAAATACGATAGACCCGAAAGACGGAGGAGATAAAGGGTTAACTATAGCTTAAAAGTAGGCCTAGTGAAAGACCTCGGCATGAGCTCACTACGGCAAACAGTGCGTACCGTAGTACAATTCTACCAATCCTACCAATCCTTTAACTCTTAAAAAAAAATTGCATTTAAGTTTTAAAGTATTTGTAATATTAAAGTTAATGGACTTTAAATATGAATATATTCAATAGGTCCTCACTTGATCATGGCTTAAGATAGAAATCGTTCAAAATTATGTTAGGCCCTAGAAGAGTTAGTCTCGTTTTCGTAAAGTTCACATTGCACTGGTCTAGGGCGTAGGCTTATCTTACAGGATACAGGCCTACTCCTAGACAGTGACAAAAAGTATGCTACCTATAGCTGATCTCATTTCCTCCGCCATTCAATCATAGGACCTGCACAGAGCCTACAATGTCATATATAACAGTAACGTAAAAGATGTAGGATGTTTATTAGGCCTTGCATAACTATTATGAAATAGTATTAATAGTTAACGTAGGATTCATGTTTAAATTAAGGTTTGAGATGAGAATTCGTCTTGGCAGAAGAGGAAGTGAGAAGTATTCGAACTTGGGACCCCCTTTTTGGGCCCCACAATAACTCCGCCTATTTTCTATCTTCACAAAGAAGAACAAACGAACGAACAAAATGTTTGTTACTTTTTTACTTTTACAAATTTTATTTTATCTTGATGAAAAAAAAATATTTTCATTCTGGAAAATTAAGAACGTTATAGATTAAAGGAATTAGAATCCTTTTGCAGTCGTTTTTAAAGTATTTACATATAAAAAAAGTGTAGCCTAGAGAGAGAAAAAAAGGGTCGAGACTCGAATAATTCCACCATTTTCACTCGCAGCACTCGAGTGATTTTGGTTTTTTCTATGTAGTTTTTATCGTGGTGAGCAAATGTGTTATTTCGTTAGTTTATAATTACGTTACTTTAACATTATCTCAGCGTTTGTTCGTGTAATAACTAAACTGCTTTTTAAAAATTAGAAAAGTATTTGACATAAATATAGAGCTAAAAGCTCTACCTACAGTAGTAGTTGACGCAAATTAATTTAGACCTATAGGTCCTACGTACGCGCAAGTTCTTTGATCTACGAGCTGCCCAGCTTGAGGTTACAGAGTTGAATTACGTAATAAAAATTTTAAATTAATGATATATTTTGAGTTTGGTATAAATATTGTTCGAAATTGTAAGTGAATAACCTAGTCTATGTAAATGTTTATGCCAACAAAATGCATTTTCATACGTTAAATAGGCCTAGTAAAAATAAAATAAATAGCTTTATACTGTATGTATATTAAAACTTTTTTCCCCTGAGAGCTGAGACTAGGTCCTCTGAGCTGAACAGGAATTAGCAGGCTCGGACAAGAAAATGTTCATATTTTAAACGTCTCGTAGGAACAAATCTTCGTCGAGGACGTAGGCTAGAAAACGGCTTTGTTGCGACACTAATTTTCATGAATAATTTTGATTAATTATTTACATCAAACCTTTGAAAATGTGTAATGGTTAATTAGTAGGTGTAAATGATAATACTGAAAGATTATTTTTTTAAATCGACTTGTTTATAGCCCTAGTTATCTATTGTAGGTCTACTTGCATACCTCGTGCAAATCAATCTTGTAGGGGCTTGTCTACTACTTTAGGAGTTGCCATACTAGTAAGTTTTATCATACCCTACGCGAGCCTGTAATACATATTTTTATGGTAATGCTATTGGCAATTAAAATACATGAAATTCCTGTGGAAACAATGTAGTTTTCAGTGCTTCAGGAAATACAAAACGAGTATATAATTAAAGGGAGTTTTATTGCAACTTCATAGATTTTTCTTTAATTGTTAAATATTAATTAAGATGGGGTAATCCCTACGTTATTGTTGCCAGTTTGTAGGAATCGGCTTTTCATCTAGACACTAGGCGACTACATTAATTAAGCATATAATAATAATAATAATAATAATTACAAACTAAACTGTGGAGACTGTTTTCTAACATTTCCTGTAGCAGCCAGTAATTTTTAAATAGGCTCTAGGTACCATAACCTATAAATTAATGTGTCTACTATAGGTATATAACTAATTTTACATAGTTTTAGGTATATTGTAGATAGTCGTTATTTAATATCGTTATTTAATAACGGATTCCAACTGCGCACAGGGCAGCGCTTTGACGTACCCCTCCGTAATAAGTGTCGAAATCAAAACTTAAACTGGGCGAACTCATTATATAAAATAGGCTTCGATGTTACCAAATGGTTTAGGCCTAAGTTATCCTGTGGCGTTGTAGATTTGGTTCAAGCCTAAATAGATCTAATGTTTATTCAACGGGATTCTTTGTCAGGACCGTAAGTTTTTTAGATTTAAGTTGGAAGTACTATAATTTGAGAATTATCATTTCTGATAATCCTTTAAAATCAAATTACATTTCTTTACAGATCGGAATTTAAATCAAAAATTTATTATATCTCGATGAAAAAATGCCAGTCATAATCGATTGTTGAAATTCTCGTGTGTGTATTCTGAGATTCTCAGCTGGACAGCGTGCCATTAAGTTCATTATCTATTGACTGAATAGGCTTTTTGCCATCTTTTGTGTCGGGCTTTTTCTCATTTTTTAATGTATAACTTATCTGTGGGTGGTAGAAATAGGCCTAAGTACTGGGACGAAAGATTACTTATACCGTTTGTATTCATGCTTACCCAAACTAGGTTCTGTAAGAGAAGCTTATCGGACAATTAGTTATCCCATTTATTAATTTGTGATATATACTCGATAAATAATTAATTTTTAACAAGATTTGTTATATATATATATGTCATTTTCTATTTTCGGATCAAATGTAGAATTCGGACCCCAGCCTTCTTTAGTTAGCTTTATAAGGCTAACTAACGAAAATATCATGACCTAACCTAACCAATCGTCAAGGGCGTACAGTTAACCTAACGATTGGTTAGGTTAGGTCGTGATATTTTCGTTAGTTAGCCTTATAAAGCTAACTAAAGAAGGCTAGGGTCCGAATTCTACATTTGATCCCTATTTTCTAACAGGTTTTTTTACTAACATACTTTCACTATTCAGAATAATAATTAAAAAAAAATTCCTTTGTCATGTGGCAGAGGGGACCTACAGCTTTACGTGGGATCCGAGCCATCTGTGGGTCGGTACACCATCTGAAGACATAGAAGGGTGACGCATCCAACTACTGAACAGACTTAACGTAGCTTAACCTCGCTGATGTAACGGGAAGCGGTGCTGCGACGTGGTCAGGCGTAACCTTTCTACTGATCAAAATGCGATACCCTAAAACTGTAATGGAATATTGGAATATAGTATGCGCCATTTTGTACGTAATTGTACAATAACTGGCAATATTTTGTAAATAATTCGACAACCTCCTTCATATTTTCAGGTTTGTCATGAGGAGCAGCGAGAAGAGGAGGTTTTCGCTTTAGCCATGAACCTCCTCGATAGGTTTCTCTCTCTAGTTCCAATGAAGAGGCAACAATTGCAGTTACTGGGCACAGTCTGTCTTCTTCTTTCTTCAAAACTAAAAGAAAGCCCACCTTTAGATGCCCACAGACTCGTTCATTACGGCGATGGGGCATTCAAATTAGAAGATTTGATGGTAAGTCAGGTCATTGTTCGCTGTGTTACTTACTGGGTAGACAGGGCATTAATGAGTCTATTGGTTATAGGGTATTTATAAGTGGAACCCTTGTATTCGTGTCGTAGTTTTGTTTATAGGTGGTGGTATTAACTTTTCGAGGAACATTGAACTAACTTCATATCTGCCTTGGGTAAGGCTAAGTTAAACAGACATTTTGGAATAATAGCCTATACCACTTATAGGTATAGGCCTATAATTTCTAATTACGAGCATTTTTGTATGGTACCTAGCTGTAATAATGATTTCTCTATGAACTTTAATATTGATGTAAGATGAAATAATATAATGTCATGTTATAACGTAATATCTTCCACAAAAATCGTACGATATCTCGTTTGGAAGTATTAAAACTGACGCAGTAATAGACTATAACTATTTAGGATAGTGCAACTCGCCTCTCTTAACCTATTGTATTGTATACTGTACTTTCGAAACAAGATATCGTATGATTTTTGTGAAAGATATTGCGTTCATTTAGGCTATATAGATGGGTATAATTTATTTGGATCATCTGAAGATCAGGGCCCGCAGCCTTCTTTAATTAGCTTTATAAGGCTAACTAACGAAAATATCACGACCTAACCTACCAGTTGTCAAAGGCCTACAGTTGACCTAATGATTGGTTAGGTAAGGTCATGATATTCTCGCTAGTTAGCCTTATCAGCCTAACTAGAGAAGGCTGGGGGGACCCTGATCTTCAGGTGATCCATTTACTCTCTATTTTAGCTAGGTTAAAGTTTATACATCTTAGTTTTGGTTAATTTCAACATTTAATTAAGAAAAACCAAAATTGAATTCTGCACATAAAATTACCTAAAAAAATACATCTTTTTATTAAAGATCAACAGTGAATGAAATTGAGAAGACACGAACCCTGTAAAATAGGTTCATCTCAAAACCTACATTTCTTAAAAAAAAAAACATATATGCATGAACATGTATAACTTAAGGAAGCTTCTTTTGAGAATCATTGATAATTATAAAGTGTAGTATGTGAATTTAATTTAATCTACTTAAAATAAATTTCATAATATTTGCATGATTCCTGTTCAAGATTTTGAATAACTCGAGTACCGTATGTTTAGCGGTTTGTGTAATTAAACCTGTCAGATGAGCTATGAACAGTTTCTGTTATCATTCGTTAAAAAAAAAATACTAAATAAATATCCTGGCGATATATCCATTTCGACTTTTCATATTTTCAAATAATTGGCTTTGCAACTTTGGCCAGTATATACATCTTCGTTATCGGTACTGCGCGTTATCAGTGCTTGAGAAAATGGCGAACATCCTGTCAGAAGGGGTCAAACAACGATAAACCTTCGTCGGGAAACGCCGAAACGGAGGGTTATTTACTGCTGTAGCTTAAAACAAATAGATGTTAGCAGGAGGCTGGAGGCAGTTTCGAAGAGTAATTCACGGTCGGTCCAAAAATTTTCCCTTTATAGGACCCATTATGTTATCTGATAGGCTATGTAAAGCTTTACAGATAATAACAGACCGTATATGACGGATAAGTACCGTATTCTGTGTCTAATGTATAATAGGTTGTGTATATACATTCTGTAGATTTAATGTAGCTTCTATGTGTATATACAGCATTGTTCAATGGTAGCTTATAATAGGGGCGCGCGCGCACACACACACACACACACACACACACACACACACACTAATAGAGTTTAGTTACCCCTATCGATTAAATATATTAAATGGTACCATGCTCATATTGTGTGAATATATCATGGTACCCATGGCCATACAGCGTCCAGGTCCTGTTAGGTTCATGCCGGTGTTTACGTTACTTAAATGAAATTCATACCCTAACTTTTTAATATTATAATCATGATTATTATTGCCGATAATAAAAAGCCGGTTTGAATTTATTAGAAAAAATAAAAGTAGAAGGTAAATAATATTCAGCCCCCTAATTTCGGGTTTTTTGTCGTTGGTATGGAGAACCCAGTGCACGGACCTTGTTCTCTCTATCTCAAATAATTCCCAGGAGTTTATAATGAGAGGGACAAAGTCTTTTGTTCCCCTTACGTTATAATCAGGGAGAAAATAAGGGCCTGGCAGTCCCTTTTCTTGCCGTGTAGCTAGGCTGGCATGGGGAGTGTATTGTGTACCTTTGTTAATAATAAAAAGAAAGGTGTAGGTGAAGTTAAAGGTGGTACCCATTGTCAACCTTTTTTTTTAACTTAACTGCGATGATGAAAATGAAAAACTTAAGACCTCTTATTTACTTTCGTCATATTGCCGATTTTTTTTAATTAGGTTTATAAATGCATTATTATTATTATTATTATTATTATATAGGACTTATAGCACCCTATAGTATGTCGCAACCCGTAACAAGTATAATTCAGTACCGTAATATTTGTTTTTAATCTTGCGCGCGCAATCTGTATACTGTAGGTGCAGTTTGAATTTTGAGTCGGCTTGTCGGATACTGTAATTTTGAAATTATATGTATTTACTGTTGTAGATAATTCTTGTAATAGGTTTAGGTTTATATACTACTATAAAAAATGAGCTGCGTACCCCCCCCCCCCCCCCGCTCGCAATTGAAGAGCAAGAACATTGGAAAATTGTGAGTAAAGGCAGTAGTTGTCAATAGTAGTTATTTGTGGTAGTAAAAAAAAAGTAACGTTCTGCAGAGTATTTGGAGAAATCCATTATAAAAGTCTGTGCTAAACTTTACATGTATATAGCTGTATATTATAATACTGAAAAGTAGGCCTAAATTTCAAACTTAATGAAACCTAAAATTTTTTTTATATAAAAGCTGAGTTATGCCGGTGTTCTTTGAAGAGCTATTATTATTATTGTTATTGTTATTATTATTATTATTGTTATTATTATTAATTTTTGTATGGGCTAATCTTGGGCGTTTATTTAAATATATATTAAATATTGATTAGCGTATAACTTTTAGTTTAGTAATTTTTCTTTAATTATAAAGCCAGTATAACTAATGTTATCGAATCAAAAGGTAAATTATTGCCCTGTTTTTATCTCAAATTTCACATTTTTGGAAGATGCTTACCTTTGGTGGGGCTGTTTTGGACCACACATAAGCAGGTATAGGCTATGGTAGGTATTATAACTACGTTGAAGTAGGGTGTAGTGTTATTGTTTGTAATTTAATTGAGGGGGAGAGAGATTGCGTATAGGCTTATATTATCGGAAGGATTCGTGCCCAGTGTACCTTTGGCAGTTTATTGTAGTGTAGATCCTATACTTAAGTCAGAGAATTCGAAATTCTTGATTTCATATGCGATATAGGGCGTAGCCTATTAATTAAAATTGTGGTAAGTAACTTAATAGCCTGAACTAGTCGTACGCAAAGAATAATAATAATAGGCCTTAAATGCTAAAGTTCGTTAGTTTAATAGTTATTAAATAAGAATTGATTGAATGAAACTTTATTCTCTGCTTTTATTAAGCGTCAAGCCGATCCCTATAATAGGAAATAAGTGTCCTATCAGGATTCATCCTTCCCAGCGTATCCTTCTTATATATATATATATATACCCGTCGGCCAATCACCCTCCTGCCAAGGTAAGGCAAGGTGGGCAAGATTTAAAAGTCGTTTAAAAGCTCGGGTACGTATGTAGGAGATGAGGAATCTCGCTTAACAGGTATAATATACCTGGCCACTTTGCATTGGTTATGTATGCAATTAGAGTGAACCGGGCAGCCAGTTTGATACGAAAGTTTTGCGTTGCTGTTATAACAGATAGGCTGGTCGCTAACAGAATACTTCGAGAAGGAGGCTGTTACAGTTAAGACCCGTGTAGCGAATAGGGCTTTTAAGTTATATATATATAAGTAGTTAAAAGCCCTATTCTTTACACAATAATACTTAAGATAGTGTTTTATCATCCACATTATTAATTTTTTAAATGTCTACGAGAATAGGCCCCATACAAATGAAAAACTAGTGAAGAACATTAGTTTTCCATCATTTTTGTATGATTATTTCGGCGTAATCCCATCTCATTATAAAATATTTATAGTATTATAGACACGCATTGTACTATACAACAAAAGACCTTTAAATTGTAAAATATACGTTTTCTCCGTTAGACAAGTGGGAACACAAACTCGTGCACAGACATTACCTTCCGACAGTCAAATACGATTAATGGCTGATAATAATTTAAATGAATTGGTAATAAATCTGTTGAAATTTAACTTATATGTGTATACTTTTCTTAACCAAATAATTTTGTATGCAAAAAGAATTTATGTCGATTACGCATACTGTGCTTTGACTAAGTTTGGCTCATCTAGATTTTCCTCCGAACTCTGTGATTAGATTTTGTATTATTGAATTTCCTCTGACACGTCGTGGTAGTCTTAAATATTCATAGTTTACAGTAGTTCAAATAAGTTAACTTTCATATATGTAGAATGAGTGAAGTGCATCGCATACTGAGAAGAATTTAAAAGGCAGGTTGTGAATGCACCTCTGTCGTATGTTGTTGACCTCAGTTTGACGAATGTGGCTGACTCAGGTGGCTTAAATTGTCGTGCAAATACAGGTTTTTCTTTATTTTGGGTGTAGGCCTAATTATCTCTTGAAGTTGACGTGGCGTGGCATGTACCATCAGTTAGGCGCGGTCTTGTTTAAAGTAGTTATTCTGTAAGCGTTATATATATATATAATATATATATATATATATAATATATATATATATATATATATATATATATATATGTATTCAAGCGGTTTCATTCACTAGGGGTAATATCGTTATATGGAAGGTTTTTGCTATGGGCTAATATTACCCACGCTTCGTTAAATGTTGTTAGCGTATTTATGAGGAATTTGTGAACAATCCCGAGTTGATTAAAGACACCATGGTGAGTATTCATACTTTGTTTGGTATCGCACCTTATACTACGCGTTTTGGGCAGCCTTCTCTCTACCTTGCAGGCAATATTTTGCTCTTATATTAATTACATTAGTCTCCTCCCTTTTATATTAGGGGGAATGATGGTACATTGAACATTTAAATAATAGCATAGTTTGTTCCGTTTTCAATATATATCGAAAAGCGACCATGACGTTTCTTCGTCTCGTTAGTACCCGAAGAAGAATCGTGGTTATAAGTCTTGTAAATATTTTTACCTCGAGCATTTGTGTTGGTAGTATGCAGATAGTATTTTTGCAATCTGCATGCGCAATGATGTTAAGTTCTGATTCCGACTGCAGCAGAAAGTACAGTATAGAGATTACACGATAGTCATGAACGTAATACCATATTGCTCTCTCTTCTTTGGCATGAGTCATGAGGACTTTTTTTTTTAATTCTCGTGTTCTAACATCAAACACGAGTTTTTATACGATATAGTCTCTTTGGAAGTAGTGTTCATATTCATACATTTTTTTTCGTTTAATACATAGTAATTGGGTATACGTCATCGTGAGTTGCGTGTAAGTAGACCCTATATGTCCTAATATAGGCTATCCTATAGAGTGTAAAGGGTTATTGAGTATGGTATAGGGGCGTATGTATGTAAGACGGGTTATATTTTTTTTAATGGGCCTTTGAAGCCAGTATTGGATGTTCATTGTCCATGCGTAATTATACTTTTTATTGCTGTTTTTCGATATTCAATACACCGTAAGCAGAGTCGCTAAATCGTAAAACTATTAAGCTTAGTTTTGAAGCATGTATATGTATGTATATATATATATATATATATATATATATATATATATATATATATATATATATATATGTGTATATATATATATATATATATATATATATGTATGTGTGTATATATATATATATATACACTATATGATCAAAAGTATTCGGACACCCTGGAAAATCCGCATTTCTGCAAATATCACCTTCGCCGAAAGGTATGCTGGGAAAAAGCGTGGCGAAACTATAATGCTGAGGTGTTCTGTTAAGTTATCAGTAACTGTTGTGAAGCCATGCCGCGCGGACGTGAACTCTCCGAGTTCCAACGTGGACTCGTCATCGGATGTTATTTAAGTAACGTTTCTATACGAAACATTGCAGCCAAACAGGATATACCAAAGTCGACTGTAGCGGATGTTATCATGAGATGGAAGCACGACGGTGCAACTAACGCGAAAAAACGTTCCGGACGACCACGCAAACTGACGGAACGTGATAGAAGAAGTCTGGTACGACATGTCAAGAAGTCCCGCACGTCCTCTGCCGCTTCCATCGCTGAGGAGGTAGGAAGAGCATCCGGTACCTCCGTTAGTACTGTAACTATCCGCAGAGAGATGCACAGACTCGGTTATTATGGTAGAGCAGCTGTACACAAGCCACTGATTACAAAAGTTAATGCCACGCGTCGTTTGGCCTGGTGTGTGTCCCGTCGTTCCTGGACCGTGGAGGACTGGAAAACTGTTCTTTGGAGCGACGAGTCGCGGTATTCACTCTTCCAGTCTGATGGGCGTGTTTGGGTGTGGCGACAGCCCGGAGAACGGCTTCTTCCTGACTGTGTACGTCCAACGGTGAAGTTCGGTGGAGGGTCCATCATGGTATGGGGTTGTTTTTCCTGGCTAGGGCTCGGCCCGTTGGTTGTTATACCCACTACCATGAACGCTGACGTTTATCTCGACGTTCTGGACAATTCGGCCCTCCCTACACTGTGGCAATACTACGGAGATGGCCATTGTTTGTTTCAACAGGATCGAGCTCCCTGCCATACTGCAAGGCGTGTGCAGGACTGGTTTCGTGAAAATAAGGTGGATTTGTTAGACTGGCCTGCTCAGAGCCCCGATCTCAACCCAATCGAGCACATGTGGGACGAACTGGAGCGACGGATACGAAACCGCACACCACGCCTGGCTTCACTTGCATCTCTTGCATCAGCTCTGCAAGAGGAATGGCGAGCCATTCCTGCACAGACTTGCCGAAAACTGGTGGAAAGTATGCCTCGACGTGTTGACGCTGTAATAAAAGCAAAGGGTGGACCTACTGGTTACTAAATGCCATAATAAAACCATTTTTCCCAAAACCATGCGGTGTCCGAATACTTTTGATCATATAGTGTATATATACAGTATATATATATATATATATATATATATATATATATATATATATATGTATGGTGGCGCAAAAGTTGCGCATCATAGGAATTTTCAGTGTTGATTATATCATAATTTTTTTTTCCTCCTAGGTAGGGGGATGGCTGCGAAATTAACAATAGACGAGAGGTGAGCTTGGTTTCAATGCATGGAATACCAGGTACTACAAATGGATGAATCGGTACAGAATTTAAATTCTGTACCAATTCATCCATTTGTTGTACCTGGTATTCCATACATTAAAACCAAGCTCACCCTCTCGTCTATTGTTAATTTCGCAGCCATCCCTTACCTAAAAAAGAAACTGAAAATTCCTATGATGCGCGACGTTTGCGCCACCCTGTATATATATAATTTTTTGGAATTTTATGATGATGTAACTTGAGATTGTGGGGCTTGTTCAGAATCTAAATATGCTTATTTTGCATGGTTAAGTCACAAAATGTACGAGGAACGTGTTGTTCAAGCATTATTTGTATTACATAAAGCAAGCAGGAAAGTAGTTTGGCTAAATCTCTCTCTCTCTCTCTCTCTCTCTCTCTCTCTCTCTCTCTCTCTCTCTCGTTCGTTGTAAAAGGAAAAAAAAAGTTAATTTACTGTAATTTTGGGGAAAAATTTGTTATAGGATTTTGAGGCTGTTAGCCAGCAAGTTAAGCAACGCGGCCCGCCAAGTTTCATACAATTGTTCCAATTATGAATTCCTAAGTTAAGGAGAAGACGAGCTAATCGACGAGTACTATATACAGGGTGGGCCGTAAGTCGCTTTACCGAAGCGAGTTTAACAAAACTCGCTCCGTTAAAGCGACTTATGGCCCGCCCTGTATATCGAGAAACAAGAGAACGAAGAGCTGCTTTTATTAACAGACGTTTCGGGAAGTGTTGCCACCTTAATCGCTAAAATTATAAAATTAAACTATTATGATGCGTGTAGCAATTTAAATATAATAAACAATTCTAAGGATATAATGCAGGGGGTGTCCAACTTTTTTTCATGAAAGGCCAAACTGAGGGCCAGTGTGCAAATTTTAGGCAAAACTTTAATTTCAAAACTTTTATTGAAGTAAAACATGACCGTAGATAATGACACTTTAATATCCGCCAGCCGGGCCTGATACAAATCTTTGGCGGGCCGGATGTTGGACAAGCCTGATATAAGGGATGCTAAGATATATAAATATAGTTAAAATGTATACAAAATTGTTGTACAGGAATATATTTCGGGATATATTCATGATTGTGGTGGTAAGCCCATTTCCATTCTTGAGAGTTTTGGATTCCCGATACTCTTCGCAATTGTTATATATCCGAATCTTTTTTCCGAGTTCCTTCGGAATACTCTCCAGATCCCGATATGTTTATCGGAAGTAACTTTCTCCGCTCTCATAACTTATAATTTAGCGAGACTTTTTCATATGTAAATTTAGTAATCGGAGTGTTTTCCCTCTGTATGATAAACCCAAGAAAATTCTCATATGATGCTTCTGTCACTCTTGGACAGTAATTCTTCTAGAGCCACGACTGCCCCTGATAACCAAATTTAATGGTTGCGATTCACTTGAGCTTTGAATGATTTGGCTTGTTCCCATTCTTATTAACATGGTTGCAAGTACCCTTCAAAACCTGGAATATGCCTTGAATTTGATTTTGGCCTCTTGAATTCAAGAAAATTTGGATTAATATCCCTTGAATCCATCTCTAGGGGGGTTATAAGCATTACTTATATAAATACGACGAGAGAGAGACAAGGACAAGAAGTACGGTACCTCAAAAGGCCTTGCGGCCCATACCGAGGTGGTACCAATGGCAACGGGTGCCAGGGAAAAATTCCTACACATTGTCACAGCTAGCTTCTCGAACAGCCACCGCAGAAGATGGTAAGACACCAACTCAAATAGTGTGCAAGATTCGGTGTAAACTTTTCTTGAACTAATCCACAGAGGAACTTCACAACTTCCGAAGGTAGCCTGTTCCACGTGTCACAATTCTTATAGATAGTAATTCCTACACACACTTCCAACCATTGTTGCGAGTTGTCATTTAAACTAAACATGCTTCTAAAATCGACATCGTCGAACCCGTCCGTGTAAGAGCTTGAAAACCTCGATGAGTTGACCGCGCAGCCTCCGAGTTCCCAGCGAAAATAAATTCAGGGCATGTAAGCGACGATTGTAGCCCATATGCCCAAACAGAAGGGATTAACTTTGTGGACTCGCTCCAGCATGTCAATATCTTTTCTGAGGGTGGGCGACCAGAACTGCACAGCGTACTCTCCAGGTGGGCCGAACCAGGGAATTGTACAAAGAGAGCACAATCTCCTTGTTCCGAAATCGAAATTGCCTCCTGATATAACCCAACAGCTTCTGGGCTTTCTTTTCCACCTCTACGCACTGTTTGGTAAACTTAGTCGCTGCTAATTAGCACACCCAAGTCCTTTTCCAAATCTGGTCTCGATATTACTCCCCAACATGTAGTAGTCCGACTTGGGATTGGTGTAGCCAATGTGCATGACCTTGCATTTACCAAAGTTAAACGGCATTTGCCATTTTTCGGACCACTCTCCTATCCTACGTAGGTCCGCACGCAGTTGCTCGATTGCTTCGGGCGTCCCAAAATTGGCCCAAAGCTTGGTGTCATCAGCGAATTTGGCGATCCAACTGACGATGCCAGCGTCGATATCATTTATGTAAAGGATAAACAGTGGTCACAAAACGGAACCCTGAGGAAACCCGCTACTGACCGAGGCCCAACCCGAGCTAGCCCATTTAATTACAACCCTCTGCCGCTTATTCTTCAGCCAGTTTCCAATCCAGCTACCTACTTCCCCATCGATACCCAGCGCGCGGACTTGGCCATTAGCCGGCGGTGAGGTACCTGAGGTACGTTATCAAAGGCTTTCTGAAAGTCGAGATAAAGTAAAGGGTGATCCAGAGAAATGGGACCCAAAAGAAACCCCTGTAACTCTTAAAGTATAAGTCCTTTTATAAAATCATACGCATCATTCGAAAGAGGATAGTTACAAGTTTGTACAGGATTGTATAGGTTTTGACAATACAAGACAAGGTAAGATACAAAACAAAATAAAAGTGTTAGTTAAAACTAACCCTTCAAGATTACTGCATGGACTGTGGAACAGCTGCGTTTCATAACTGAGCAATATTATGAGCATGGAAGAAGTGTAGTTTCAGCTCAAAGATCTTTCAAGACAAATTTTCAGATGTCAAAATCACCTTCTAAGAAAGTAATCCGTCGGTGTGTCAGAAATTTTTCCCTAACTGGCAGCATTGGAAAAAGAAAACCAACTGGAAGAGCGCGCACAGCAAGGATAGACGAGATCATTAACAGAACTCATGAAATTGTACAGGATAATCCTAACATAAGCATCAGACGTGCTTCTCAGCTGTTAGGAGTTGGATATGGAACAAAACACCGTATATTCAAGCAAAATTTAATGCTCTTTCCATATAAAATTCAAACAGTGCAACAACTAAACGATGGAGATTTCGCACGAAGACGACAATTCTGTCAATGGATCCAACAGAAGGTAAATTTATGACACCACCAATTTTCTAGCAACTTTGATTGTTATTTTCGAAGCCCATTTTCACTTGAATGGAACTATAAACAAACAAAATTGTCGTTTCTGGGCAATAGAAAATCCATTGAATATTACCGAAGTCCCGTTGCATAGTCAGCGTGTAACTGTTTGGTGTGGTCTTACTGCATCTCAGATCATAGGGCCGTACTTTTTCGAGGATTCCACCGGAAACACGGTCACTGTAAATGGTGATCGCTACGAAAAAATGTTGACCGATTTCCTTATTCCTAAATTAAGAGATCTTTGTCTAGAAAACCACTGGTTCCAACAAGACGGAGCTACCTGCCATACCACGAGGAACTGCATGGCAGTTTTGCGTCAAACGTTTCCAGGCGAGTTAATCTCAAGATTTGGAGACGTTGAATGTCCCGCAAGGTCTCCGGATTTTTCTCCCTTAGATTATTATCTCTGGGATATTTAAAGAGTAGGGTCTACAGAAATAACCCAACGACCTTGCAATAATTGAAGGCCGCCATCACAAATGAGATACAGGCCATACCACCGCGCACTCTTGCAAAAGTGATGCAGAACTTACAAGCGAGAACACTGGAATGCTTGGCAACTAATGGAGCACATTTGAAAGGAGTCATTTAAAAAAAAAAATATTTCATAATAAACTTTTAACTACTCTTTCGAATGATATATAGTTTTTATGAAAGGAATTAAATATTAAGAATATTTGGCTTTTTTTTATGGGTCCCATTTATCTGGATCACCCAGTATATCGATCGCTCTACTCTTATCCTACTCGCTCCACATGACGTGGAAAAACTCGAGCAAGTTGGTGAGACATGACTTATGCCCTAAACCCATGTTGGGAGTCCCCAAGCAGCTTGTAGGAATCCAAATGGTCAACGATCCTCTCCGCTATTATCCCCTCTAATAATTTATCTACGACCCAAGTGAGACTTCTGGGACGATAGTTCCCTGGACATTCGTGATCCCTTCTTGAAGATAGGGGTCACGTTGCCTTCCCTCCAGGCACCTCGCCCGTCTCCAACGATTTGTTGAAGACTAGCCAGGTGGGGAGCCGCCTGGTCGCGCACTTCAGCAAAACACTGGGGAGGAACTGGTCTGGTACAGGAGCCTTAAATGCGTTAATTCTATCGGCAACGTTTGTCGCTGTACACCCAACACTATCCAAGCGAGCACCGTCGTGCCTCACGCCTGGCTCGGGGATGACGCGGGTGTCCTCCCTGGTGAATACTCCCGCAAAGTACTCATTCAGCACATTAACTATGTCCGCAGCGCGCCGCTGGGGTCCTTTAACGGGTCTATCCTGCTTCTAATGGGCTTTCTACTATTAACATAACTGAAGAATTCCTTAGGGTTCGCCTTGCAGAGACTTCCCACCCGGAGTTCTTCATTACGTTTGGCTAGCCTAACCTTCTCCTTGACTTCCCTGCACAGGCGGACATACACCTCGGTGTTCTCGTGGGAACGATTGGCCTTCGCCCTCCTATACGCAGCTTTCCTATAGCGATGGCCCGACTAAACCACCTAGGCTGTGTTGAAGCAGGGGTGACCGGTTTTGAGGGTATGGCAGCAGACTGCAGCCCCATAAACTAGTCCCGGAATGCACTCCACACTCCCTCAACATCGCCGCCGACCTCTACTCCGATCTCACTTATGCTATCCCGGAGACCAACAAAGTCTCCCCCGCTGTAGATCGAGCTTACTGCCTCGCGAGTTACTACGCTCCACCCGAGGGACGCAGGCACAGAACCTAATCAGACCGTGATCACTCCCGCCCAACGATTCGTCAACGGTGAGGCCAGTGATGAGGTTGTCTTCGGTCGTGAATACTAAGTCTAGAACGCTTTCGCCTTGTATAGACCCATTGACCCACTGAGTTAGGAAGTTCTTATCAGCAAAGTCAACTAGCCTCCTTCCCTCGGCATCAGCAGTCCTGTCTTCCCAGTTTATGCCGCAACAGTTGAAGTCTCCTAAAACTACACACACCCTGTCCCCTAGCAGACTACGGAGTTCGGTGTACAGGGCTGTATCATCCTCGAGGAGGAGATGGGCGGTCTGTACACCAAGATTAACCTATAGTTCGTCCCTCCCAGGTTCAGATCGACGCCAAGCAGTTCCCGTTCCGATCGGAACTGGCAGTCAACCGGACTCAACGTGTCCCTGACATATGTTAGTACCCCTCTCCCCACGGGTGCGGTCCTTGTGAAACATTCTCTCTCTCTCGTAGAGTGAGTGAGTGAGTTACAAGGACAAGAGGAAGCCTCAAAGACCTTTCGGTCCACTCTGGGAGGTTCCTCTTAAGTTTTTTTTTTCTTTCAACTATCCTAGCAGTAGTAGAAAACTGGATAGAAAAGTAGAAGGCGCTCTCCCCACCCTCCGCTCCCTCCCTGCCAGAGGCAGGTACGGAAAAAGGTTGAAGAAAATACCTTGATCCTGGAAAAGTAGCCAAGGAAATTTTACAGGAAAGTGGAGAATATATAAATAGCTCTATATTTAGCTTGCTCACAGAGACACCGTGCAAGCGAACTCCTGCAGAGTTTTATTAGGTTTTGATCTTAAACTATGAGAGTATTCAGTACTTTGTCTAGCCTATTTTTAAACACATTTACAGTGACTGGAAACAACCTCTGAGGGAAGTTGGTTCCAGATATTAACTATTTTATAGGAAAAGAAATTTCCGCAGACAGAGGTCCTAAATGTCTTTAGTTCCAGTTTAAACCCATTATTTCTTGTCGGATTGGCATTAAGTGAGAATAAGTCTGTAATCTACCCTGTCTATTCCTTTGAGCATCTTGAAGACTTGAATAAGCTGACCCCGCAACCTCCTAGTCTCTAAGCTAAACAGATTTAGGCGCTCCAATCTCCGTTGGTAGCTTTGCATTCTCATTGAAGGGATCAATTTTGTAGCCCTTGCTTGTACTCTTTCTAACCTTTCTATGTCCTTCCTGAGGGATGGAGACCAAAACTGCGCACAGTATTCCAGTTGAGGTCTGACTAGAGAATTATAGACACATTACAGTCTCCTTGTTTCGAAACTGGAACTGTCTTTTAATATAACCTAATAATTTTAAGGCCCTCTTTTCGACTTCTGCACAGTGCTTCGACGGTTTCAGATCGTTGCTGATATAGACTCCTAAGTCTTTCTCTAGATCAGTCTCAGTCAAGTTCCTTCCCAAGAGAGAGTAATCGGTCTTCGGGTTTTTATAACCTATGTGCATTACCTTACATTTGTCCAATTTGATTGGCATCTGCCAGGTAGCAGACCATTCGCTCAACCTGTCAAGATCATTCTGAAGCGTTCTTACGCCCTCCTCAGTACCTACACTACTTCCTAATTTCGTATCGTCTGCAAATTTGGAGATTGCACGTAGAAGCCCGATGTCTATATCATTAATATAGATGATAAAAAGTAAAGGACCCAGAACGGAACCCTGTGGGACACCACTGGTGACGGGCGCCCACTCCGAAGCCACTCCATTTATTACCACACTCTGCTTTCTATCTTTTAACCAATCCTCAATCCAGTTGGAAACGAGCCCGGTGATTCCTAGTCCTTTGACTTTAGCTATCAATCTAGCGTGAGGGACTTTGTCAACGGCTTTTTGAAAGTCGAGATACACTATATCTATTGCCCTACTTGCATCGTACAGTGTATGCATATTATGGAAAAAAACTAACAGGTTTGTCAGACAGGATCTATGTCGCCTAAATCCATGTTGAGAATAAAAAATTAGATTGTTAGATTCAAGGTGATACACAATACGTTTTGTAATGACGATTCCAACAGTTTGCCGACAACTTATGTTAAACTGATCGGGCGATAATTACAAGGATTTTCCCTACCACCCTTTTTAAAGATTGGTGTTACATTTGCTAACTTCCAGTCGGTTGGAACTTTCCCTAACTCGATTGATCGTTTGAATATGGTTACTAAGTCGTCAACAACATTGTGGCTAACCTCTTTTAATACCCTTGGAAGAAATAAGTCGGGGCCAGGTGATTTGTATTTGTTCATCTTATCAATTAATTGCTGTACCTCATTTCTCGTAAAACTTATGGTCTCTACGGGCTGGTCACCGTCATATGTAATCCGAGGACTTGGTACTTCTATTGTGTCTTCCTCCGTGAAGACTGTAACGAAGAACTCGTTTAACATATTAGCTATATCTTTATCACCGAATTTCAGTACGCCATTTCTATCTTTTAAGGGGCCTACAGAATTTGTAATTGGCTTTCTGCTATTAACATGGGCAAAAAATTCTTTAGGGTTAACTTTACAGAGTGAGGCAACTCTAGCTTCTTCATCACGTTTGGCTGATCTAATTAAGGACTTAACCCTCCTGCGTAGGGTTATATAGTTTTCTGAATTAGTGTGGTTGAAATGCGACTTAAGTAGTTTGTAGGCTCTATTTCTTCCCGTAATAGCCCTCCTAATTTCGTTGTTAAACCATTTTGGTGACTTTGTTGACAAGGAAACCATTTTAGTGGGTATAAAAGTGTTCTGTAATATTCTAAATTGATCCCTATATGAGAGTGAGTTAGTTACAAGGAGTTACAAGGAAAAGAAGTACCTCAAAAGGCCTTGCGGCCCATACCGAGGAGGTACCAATGGCAACGGGTGCCAGGGAAAATTTTGTACACACACAAATAGTGTGCAAGATTTGGTCTAACCTTTTCTTGAACTGATCCACAGAGGAACTGTTCACAACTTCCGAAGGTAACCTGTTCCATGTGTCACAGATCTTATACGTAAAGTAATTCCCACACACTAGTCCTAAACCGTTTTAAATCCAACTTCCAACCATTGTCGCGAGTTGGGTTGTTATTTAAACTAAACATACTTCTAAAATCGACATCGTTGAACCCGCGTAAGAGCGAAACCTCGATCAGTTGACCGCGCAGCCTCCGACTTTCAAGCGAAAACAAGTTCAGGGCGCGTAACCGTCGATTGTAGCCCATATGCCTAACGGAAGGGATTAACTTTGTGGCCCTCGCCTGCACTCGCTCCAGCCTCTCAATATCTTTCCTGAGGGTGGGCGACCAGAACTGCACAGCATACTCCAGGTGCGGCCGACCAAGGGAATTGTACAGTGAGAGCACAATCTCCTTGTTCCGAAACTGAAATTGCCTCCTGATATAACCCAATAGTTTCTGGGCTTTCTTTTCCACCTCTACACACTGTTTCGTAAACTTAAGATCGCTGCTAATTAGCACACCCAAGTCCTTTTCTAAATCAGTCACCTCGATATTACTACCCAACATCGAGTAGTCCGACTTGGGATTGGCGTAGCCAATGTGCATCACTTTGCATTTACCCAAGTTAAATGGCATTTGCCATTTTTCGGACCACTCTCCTATCCTACCTAGGTCCGCACGCAGTTGCTCGATCGCTTCGGGCGTCCCAACATTGGCCCCAAGCATGGTGTCATCAGCGAATTTGGCGATCCGACTGACGATGCCACCGTCGATATCATTTATGTAAATGATAAACAACAGTGGCCCCAAAACGGAACCCTGAGGAACCCCACTAGTGACCGAGGCCCAACCCGAACTAGCCCCTTTAATTACCACCCTCTGCCGCCTATTCCTCAGCCAGTTTTCAATCCACCTACTTCCCCACCGATACCCAGCGCGCGCACTTTCGCCATTAGCCGGCGGTGAGGTACCTTATCAAAGGCAGAGAGAGAGAGAGAGAGAGAGAGAGAGAGAGAGAGTTACAAGGAAAAGTAGTACCTCAAAAGGCCTTGCGGCCCATACCGAGGAGGTACCAATGGCAACGGGTGCCAGGGAAAATTTTGTAAAAGTTTATTTTTCTTTCAACTATCGTAGCAGTGGTAGAAAACTGGATAGAAAAGTAGAAGGCTCTCTCCCCACCCTCCGCTCCCTCCCTGCCAGAGGCAGGTACGGAAAAAGGTTGAAGAAAATACCTTGACCCTGGAAAAGTAGCCAAGGAAATTTTACAGGAAAGTGGAGAAAATATAAATAGCTCTATATTTAGTTTGCTCACAGAGACACCGTGCAAGCGATCTCCTGCAGAGTTTTCTTATGTTTTAGTCTTAAACTATGAGAGTATTCAGTACTTTGTCTAGCCTATTTTTAAACACATTTACACTTTGACTGGAAACAACCTCTGAGGGAATTGGTTCCAGATATTAACTATTTTATAGGAAAAGAAATTTCCGCAGACTGAGGTCCTAAATGTCTTTACACACTCAAATAGTGTGCAAGATTTCGTCTACCCTTTTCTTGAAATGATCCACAGAGGAACTGTTCACAACTTCCGAGTAACCTGTTTCCATGTGTCACAGATCTTATACGTAAAGTAATTCCCACACACACTAGTCCCTAAACCGTTTTCAAATCCAACTTCCAACCATTGTTGCGAGTTTGGGTTATCATTTAAACTAAAAATACTTCTAAAATCGACATCGTTGAACCCGCGTAAGAGCTTGAAACATCGATCAGTTGACCGCGCAGCCTCCGAGCTTCAAGCGAAAACAAGTTCAGGGCGCGTAACCGTCGATTGTAGCCCATATGCCTAATGGAAGGGATTAACTTTGTGGCCCTCGCCTGCACTCGCTCCAGCCTCTCAATATCTTTCCTGAGGGTGGGCGACCAGAACTGCACAGCATACTCCAGGCGGCCGAACAAGGGAATTGTACAGTGAGAGCACAATCTCCTTTTCCGAAACTGAAATTGCCTCCTGATATAACCCAATAGTTTCTGGGCTTTCTTTTCCACCTCTACACACTGTTTCGTAAACTTAAGATCGCTGCTAATTAGCACACCCAAGTCCTTTTCTAAATCAGTCACCTCGATATTACTACCCAACATCGAGTAGTCCGACTTGGGATTGGCGTAGCCAATGTGCATCACTTTGCATTTACCCAAGTTAAATGGCATTTGCCATTTTTCGGACCACTCTCCTATCCTACCTAGCACGCAGTTGCTCGATCGCTTCGGGCGTCCCAACATTGGCCCCAAGCATGGTGTCATCAGCGAATTTGGCGATCCGACTGACGATGCCACCGTCGATATCATTTATGTAAATGATAAACAACAGTGGCCCCAAAACGGAACCCTGAGGAACCCCTAGTGACCGAGGCCCAACCCGAACTAGCCCCTTTAATTACCACCCTCTGCCGCCTATTCCTCAGCCAGTTTTCAATCCACCTACTTCCCCACCGATACCCAGCGCGCGCACTTTCGCCATTAGCCGGCGGTGAGGTACCTTATCAAAGGCTTTTTGAGTCGAGATAAAGTATATCAATCGCCCTACTCTTATCGTACTCACTCAACATGACGTAGAAAAACTCGAGCAAGTTGGTGAGACACGACCTATGCCGTCTAAACCCATGTTGGGAGTCCCCAAGCAGCTTGTAGGAATCCAAATGGTCAACGATCCTATCAGCTATTATCCCTTCTAATAATTTACCTACAACTGAAGTGAGACTAATGGGACGATAGTTCCCTGGACTTTCGTGATCCCCTTTCTTAAAGATAGGGGTCACGTTGGCTTCCCTCCAGTCACCAGGCACCTGGCCCATCTCCAACGATTTGTTGAAGACTGTAGCCAGGTGGGGAGCCACCTGGTCGCGCTCTTCTCGCAACACTGGGGAGAAACTGGTCTGGCCCAGGAGCCTTAAACGCGCTCAGTTTGTCTATTCTAGCGGCAACGACTGTCGCGGTACATCTAACACTATCCAGGCCAGAACCTTCGTGCCTCACGCCTGGCTCGGGGATGACGCGGGTGTCCTCCCTGGTGAACACTCCCGTAAAGTACTCATTAAGCACATTAGCGATGTCCGCGTAGGAGGTCCGCAGAACGCCGCTTCCATCCTTTAACGGACCTATCATGCTTCTAATGGGCTTTCTACTATTAACATAACTGAAGAATTCCTTAGTAGTCCAGGCAATTTGTAGTTAGACCTGGGCAAAATTGCTTCAGAAGCTTTCTAAACTGTTTCCAGCTCAGGAACCATTGCCGAATAACATATCCAAAATCCGACAAAATTGGACCCCGGGAACACCCCCAAAAATGAAATTCAAAATGGCGGACTGGATGTTTCCTACGAAAAAAAAAAAATATATAATTTACGCTTTTATTTATAGAGATACATTTGATGCTTTTTCTTTCAGTTGTAATGTTTTAAATAATTCAACAATATACAACACAACCAGTTATTACGCAAATATAATGTTATATAGCTTTTTACAGATTTTTATAATCAATAATACAACAATTATTTTTTTTCCCCAGTTTCAAGTTATGTTCATTACAGAAGTAGTGATACCTGGTCACAAACATACAGAAATTAATCCTCTTCATCACTATCATCGGATAGATTACCGGTACTTGGGTTGTTATCGCAACCACTGATTTGGCACTCGCCACAAGCGGCTGAACAGGGCATTCCATTACGCTTGCATCCACATCTTGAAGTAGCACATTTCGTCTTGCAGGAGCAGCGGATCATGTTGAGTAGATAATTTGGAGCTGGTGGCTTGTCGCAGGCTGTAGGGTAGTAGGAATTCTTCTTTACATACCAACCCCACTGTTCTGCATCGATCTTCTCTTCTGTAGACTTCCAGATTAGTATTTGAAAGTATGTGCGAAAGCTGTGGTACTTTGTGGACGCATCGGTAGGTGGTAAACGTTCGGGTGTAACAAAGATTTAGCTGTAGCTACCTTTTCAACTAACATTCGATGACGTAGTGCGTTAGTGGATTCAAGTGTTTTGCAGCCATACAACAGAAGCATTGCCTTTCTTCCAGCGGCTTCAATGTCTGAGTGTTGGCAACAATCAGAACAGAATGTATTTGCAACTGAACGGAGTTCAGCCACCTTCATCAGTGTGTCGAATGCTTTGGCTTTACCGATCGAAAAAATTCTGGATGTGCTATCACAGCCCGTGAAAGCATGCACAAACGGGGATACTTGCAGATGTCATTGCCTAACAATGATTGAATGCTGAGAATATCATACACAGGATTAGGAGATGGTCCCCGTCTTATATCGCTGCGATAGTACAACTTGAAACCACTGTCCTTGGCATGGTACAGAAGGAGAATCAGCAAGTCGGTGTCTTTCCCTATTACTGTTGTAGTTGCATTTTCTGATGAGGAAACTGCTGCACGAACGATGTCCACATCAGCATCCCCATCTGCGTTGTGAACAGTACACCCGTGCTTCTTCAACCTCTCACCTACGAGGGAAATAAATGCTTGCTTGCTTGTTTTCATTAGCCAAGAAGTGTTCCTTCTGGCCAACAAACTTCATGCTTGGACTGAGATTCACATTTCTGCTTGTCTTGGTGCTGCGTCTTCTGTGGGTCATGTCCTTGATCGTAGGAGAGCTGCTGTAGCCATCAAAAACAATGATTGCTTTTCCATATGTTTTCAGAGTGAAATCGGCATATGAGTTGGCGATGCTGTCATATGTTTCATCTTGACGCCAGGAAACACGATGTAGTAGAGATCCACCATCCAATACGTACTGGTCTGTGCACTGAATTTCTTGAACTTCTTCCATGCGTAAAGTGTCAGTGTATTTGATTATTGCATGAGCTAGCTGAGACTTATCGGGTTTCCTCAAGATACTTCGTGATTCGAACAATGCAGGATATGCACACAGTTCGTAACACATGACATCTTCAAGATTCATGTGTCCGCCAGTGGCAACAGTCATCATTCTCTGAAACAGTAGTGCAGGATCTACTTCTATATCTGAAGCATCAGTGATCACAACGGCAGAAGCAGATCCTAGTGTTTTCACTTTGTCAGATCTTTTGGCAGAATATGTAAAGGCTTGTTTCCCAATCATTTTTACGACAATGTTCGTACCGATTGAATGCAATTGATGAACGTTAACTCCAGGATCAGCAGTTAGCCCTGTTACAATTTGTTGCAGAGACCCGAGGTAGAATGGAATGGGGATAAGGATTCCAGACGTTCAAGTACTTTCTTCATGTCATTACTGTCCCTGATTTGTCTACTTCCCCTCATTTCCTTGTGCTGTTCACTACTTTCCAACAAAACTCTGGGTATTCCTGCATTGCTAAGTTATAAGTGGAACACAGAGGCATAGAAAAGAGCCACGTTGTCCTTTGGATGTCTGTAAATCCACTTCCGCGTGTCAGTCCGCCTCTGCTTTTCAGGGAACGCATTAGTACTTGTTCTATCACCAGGTCTGTGCCGAGTCCGGCCCATAATCTGTCGCTTCTTCTTACCACAAACTTACCTTCCTGGAACATTTTGTTAACGGCTGGATTTTCAGAAGGCAAACTTAACATTTTCTGCAGGTACAGGTATATCGATTTTAGGTAATTGTGATGTCCGGCTGCTGCAATTATGGGGATGGTCTCCAGCATAGCTTGCAAGTGCAAATCCCACGAGCCGGTTCTGTCTGCTGTTATCAAGGAACGTGCAATATTGATCATTCGCTGATATTCCAACCAGAGTTGACTTGTTTGCGAAGTAGATTGAGGTCAGTTTTCTTCGCATCCAAAGTGGTAGCAATCTGAGACAATGCATTCGAAGATTCCACATCCTCAACTGATTGTTTGGCGGTCATAACATCGTCGAGCAGGTCACAAGCTTCCTTATGGAGGTCATGAGGAGTTCCATCTTCATTACGAGGGAAAACGTCTGCGACTAGTAAGGTACTAAGAGCTGCATCTATCATCATATGACCACGTATCGCTCTTGAAACAGCTTTTCCAGACATCGTGTTGCACGGCATTTGGTCCGTATATTTCTTGAAGTACTTCAGACAATCCTGAACCATTCATAAGAGTACCGACTGCTCCCAAAAGATTCATCAGAGTGTGAAATGATCCCAGCATTAAAACAACGTCCTGCAGGTCTCTCTGTTCATTGATGATTTGGGAAGCTTTCCAGAACAAAGGCTGATCAAAGGTAATAATGCATGGGACTTTTTGATCGCGTGCTATCTTGCTCAAATATAGTAATGTCGAAAATATGCAGGTCATGTCAGTTGGCGACATATCTATGATGGGAAGGAACGTGATCGACGCCACACCTGGATGTGAGACACTTAATCCACCGTGAATTGCCTGCATTGTTCCGGACCAACTTGGACCTGATCTTTCTGCTGAAGATATCTGCCAGAGAAGACTAAGTCGACTTATGGTGGCAGTGGGTACTGGAAGTTCGCGGAATGAGATGTCCCTCAACATGCTTCTCGCGTGTCTATATTCCCTAATGTCAACGGTTGCAATCTTCTTAATGTCATTGTCACCAACATTACGCCTGTGAATAGAAGGGTGGATCTTGATCTTCGGAGTTATTGCGGCAATCATACCCATTCCATGAAAGGTATTCTTCCCATCCAAAGTGCAGACATCATGATCGACGTTATCTGCTGCTAGAAGGACTGCAGTGTTTTCATCACCAGTAAAAGAGCCAGACCCACTTGCCAGCGCCGCGTTTCTTTCGAATCTTGTTACTTCTGCATACGACGAACAGTAACCCAGCTGATGGAGAACGTCAATAAGGTACCTTGACCTAAAGTTGTGGTGTAGCTGAACCGACAAACCGATCTGTAGTGGACATAGTAATCCTCTAGGACGGGTTGCTTGCATAATGCTCTGCCCAATTGCACCTATTTTTCTTGAAGCATCCTGTCCCGCAAATGCTTTTGATAATAGCAATTTCAGACTGTTGGGAATGTAATCAAGAGCACTTTCTGCAGTGATGTCATTTGGAGATGGATACACATCTTTTCTAGGCGAGTCGACAGACTTGATATCACTTCTGATTATTTTTGCAGCAGCTTCTACTAGGTAAATCTTCTGTAGCTCTATATCACATTCTTTCGACTTTTTGTGATAATCTATAAGAATTTCATTAGCTGTCTCGTAGTGTTACTACATCTACCTTCCCACTTTCACATGATATTATGGTCTTGTCTCCGTAACGTTCTAAAAGCTTTCTCTTCATGTGCCTGCGTTCGTAGACAGAGCTCTGACTTCCTTGAAGATATTCCTCCATTTGGGAAATTACGTCTCCAATCAACAGTTGTTCATCATCATTCTCTTCCAGGTAAGCACAGGTCTGAAGGAATGCTTGATGTTGCTCTTCATTAGTTGGTCTCCCTTTCTTCGAATCATGATCGTCGGAGGAGTATGCGCGAGGAATGTTTTTTCCACTTCGAAAATTTACGCTGCAGGTGTGATGGTAGAGACAATCTGCAGCAGGAAGATCACGAAGATAATACTCCAGACGGCCTTTTACATTAAACGACCATTCATCGCAGCGGCTTTCGCAGCACCTTTTTATGGTTTCGGAGAACTCTGTAGTTCTTATTTTGACATGCTCTGATTTTGGTTTGTGTTTGGAAAAAAAAGTGAGTAGCACTGGAAAATGCGTATTCATGAAAACGAGCACTTTTCCTTGGTATTGCCTCGGCTGCGGTCTGTCGCTTCTTTATTTCAATGGTCTTTTTATCCGTAAACCTTTTCCTACATAAACGTGAACACTCATTCCAGCTGTTGCAACAACATCGCTTCCACGGCTGCGGCTGGATGCATTTATACCATCTGCTCCTTTTTGCGAGATGTGAACCACTTCCTGTCCGCTGTCCAATTTCTCCTTACAAATCACGCACAATTCTTCAGGGGTCTGCATTCTTGAAGGCGGACGCGCACCGAGTCAGTCTGAAACAGAAAACACAAATTAATAAACTGTGTTGCAGTATTTAAAAGGAGTACATAATAACAGTTTTAAAGAAAATGACAAGCACAAATACGCAGATTTGATAGTGGGTAGTAGGAATTAAAGAGTTGTATATAATATAAGTTTATAAAGATGTAGCAATGTCCATTCTCACATACACTCCATACAGTATATTTTATTTACATTACGTGACGTCATAGTTTAATACTAGCCGCCTAATACAATTTTTAGTGTCATATAGGTTAATTTAGAAACGAAAATGTGTTTTAAAACATTTTACTGATCAAGAAAAACGTCATAACACACTACAAAGCGAAATTAAAATTTATTGTATTTCGTAGGAAACTGCCAGTCCGCCATTTTGAATTTCATTTTTGGGTGTGTTCCCGGGGTCCAATTTTGTCGGATTTTGGATATGTTATTCTGCAATGGTTCCTGAGCTGGAAACAGTTTAGAAAGCTTCTGAAGCAATTTTGCACAGGTTGAAGCTATTTTTGCTCTAGATTGCCTGGACTATAGGGTTATAGGGTTCCCCTTGCAGAGGCTTGCCACCCGTAGTTCTTCGTTACGTTTCGCTAGCCTAACCTTCGCCTTCACTTCCCTACACAGTCGGACATACGCTTCAGTGTTCTCGTGGGAATGATTGGCCTTCGCCCTCCTATACGCTACTTTCCTATTTCGGATAGCCGAAGCGATGTCACGATTGAACCACTTAGGCTGCGTTGAAGCAGGGGTGACCGGTTTTGAGGGTATGGCAGCAGACTGCAGCACCATAAACTCGTCCCGGAATGCACTCCACACTCCCTCAACATCGCCGCCAACCTCTAACCCCATCTCTCCTACGCTATCCCTGAGGCTAACAAAGTTCGCCCGCCGGAGATCGAGCTTACTGCCTCTCGAGTTACTACGCTTCACCCGAGGGACGCGCGCACGGAACCTAATAAGACCGTGATCACTCCCGCCCAATGATTCGTCAACGGTGAGGCCAGTGACGAGGTTGTCTTCGGTCGTGAATACTAAGTCTAGAACGCTTTCGCCTCGTGTAGGCTCGTTGACCCACTGAGTGAGGAAGTTCTCATCAGCAAAGTCAACTAGCCTCCTCCCTTAAGCATCGGCAGTCCTGTTTTCCCACTTTATGCCGCGACAGTTGAAGTCTCCTAAAACTACACACACACCCTATCCCCTAGCAGGCTACTGAGTTCGGTGTACAGGGCTGTATCCTCCTCGAGGAGATGCGGAGGTCTGTACACCAAGATTAACCTATAGTTCGTCCCTCCCACGTTCAGATCGACGCCAAGCAGCTCCCGTTCCGACCGGAACAACGTGTCCCTGACGTATATTAGTACCCCACCCCCCTCCCCACGGGTGCGGTCTTTGCGAAACATTCTATACCCCGGAATTTCGAACTCCCCAACGTAGTCCCTACGATCAGTATGAATCCAGGACTCGGTGATAGCAACGATATCCTGGTATTCTGATGCTAAGAGCGCCCGTAGCTCGCCAAACTTGTTCCTGATCGACCTAGCATTAAAAAGCATTGCACGGAGGGAGCCTCCCCTGTTCTGACCGCCCCCTAGCACGACCCGTTTCCCGAACAGCCAGGGCTGTCGAGAGTTGAAGAGCCCCTCACTAACGAGGGGACAAACTCCGCAGGAGCCTGAGTCCCCTCCAACGTGGAAGGAGAGTCACTAGCTGCTGAGAGAGAGAGAGAGAGAGAGAGAGAGACGACCTAAGTTGGCCAGACAGTCTGGGACTATTCACACCTACCTGTCGCCGCAAACCAGAGAGGTGATCGCCAATTGGCCGATCTCTAAAATTTTGCATATTTAAAAACAGCCTGGCTTGATAAGAACTATTTGGATAGGTTTGTACATGTGGTAGTCACCTCTTACCAGCTTCTGATATTCTTGGATTTGCAGTGGGCCAAGAAATTAAAAATGTAGAGGTGCACTGAAAAATATTATTATTCTTGCCTTTCAACAGCATTGCCAGTAGGGTTGGCAAAACCCCAACCCACCTGGGTTCTTTTGTTTTCCCAGGTTTTTTCGTCTCCCACCCCCTCTGGGGCTTTTTCATATTTGCAATGGCCAAAATATGATGGTATAAAAATAGAGCTAAATAACTATTTACCATAAGTTGTATTTTCATTGGGCAGTTGGATATGGTTTGCTTGAAAATAAAATGCTCAAATAATTAACGTTTGTAATATCTCAGTCAAGTTGTGTGAATGTGTAATCTTTTATTGATCCATATTTCATATTTGTGTATTTCAGTAATGAGTACTGTGGAAGAGTTAATCTATTACATTATTTTATTAGTGACTCGTTGATTTATTTTGAAAAAACCCGAAGAAACCCAGTTCCGGTGATTGTTTTTTTTCAGGTGTTTTTTTCTGAAGAAACTCGCTGGGAACAACTGGGTCGGGTCCAATCGGGCCAACCCTGATTGCCAGTCATTTCTAATCAAAGTTGTTGCAACACTTCAAGAAAAAAGTTGCTTGAAATATGCTATAGTGAAGGGTGCTTCACGCTTGAGTCCTTGTGTATCTCGATATGAAATTTTGTGAACTTCCACGTCTGACTTACCCATGAATGAATTCGTTTCAAAGGTTTTGATGAATGGTTTCAAGGCTGACTCCGTCAAAGCTGAATTTCGCGATATTTGTTGAATTCCAACTGCGAGAGAAATTCTCAACGTTCAGCCGTGACACTCGCTTGGAAGAATTCTGGATAAGATTACAAGACCAAAAGGCCTCAAAAGATCTGTTGAGCTTTGTTACTTGAATTCTGTTTATCTCATGGTGAAGCTACTGTGGAGTGTGGCTTTAATATTAATAGAGATATCTTAGTAGAAAATCGGAACGAGTCTTCTCTAATTGCGCAGAGTTGTAAATGATGCCGTTGCCCATACACAACGGAGCTAAGAGAAGTTTGAAGTGACTAAGTCATTTGTTCGGTATCCCCGTAATTCGCACATGAGGTACAAGGAAGAGCTTACCTCACAGAAAAAGAAAATGAGTGATGGAAAATTGAGAGCAAAGAAGAGAGGCTGCTGCCCTCATCATAGAGGAGGAGACTATGATAGTATTTGCTCTTGAAATGAGTCGCTCAGATGACGAAATTAATGAATTGAAAAAGTAAAGTCAAGTGTTGAATTATCAGTGGTTTTAGTTAGTCATTGATTCTAGGGCGGATGGATATTAATTTTTGACGTCATTAAAATGATTATATAATTAGGTATTTCAGTATTTGTGTAAACACATTTCACTTGCTTTTTTTAATGTCATTGAAATGGTTATATATTTAGATATATTTCAATATTTTTGTAAACATTACGTTTGCTACTTATCATTTCTATATTGTTCATAGTAAGCATTTTTTTGTTATTGTATTATGTTACTATTATAATGTATAGTGATCATAATAATAAAATAAAAATGAGAGAAAATGAAAATATTCAAGGACCTGGTTATAACATTCATTAATATTTTAATTTCGTTATTTTATTTCGGTTATTGGGCGGGTATAGGGGTGGCCCTTGGTGGGTTTTAATTTTCTCTCGCCCCCAATCATTTATAAACTGTACAAACTAAATAATTCGCGAGTGTACATAAAATTTGTTCTGAATGTTGTAATATGGAGATCGGAAATTTTAACTCGGCAGAATTTATCCTTGAAAATGCCTTGAATTAGATTTCATGGATTGGGTTGCAATCATGTTATACCTTGTTGCTCTGACTAGTGACGTTCTTTGTGATGCCGAATCAATCTCTGATTCCAGAATGTCGTGAATTTAACTCTCCCGTTTCGTCAGAAAAAAGAGACTTTCATTTTGCGAAACTATGTTACAGGCCCTAGTGATCTCTGTGGAAATGATGCCCCTGACAATATCCCCTTCAATTTTTCCTATGGTCAGGACGACCATTCTGGCCGTGACGGCCCGGATTTAGAGACTGATTCCAATTAAGTTGATAGTAATAGTAGTACTTCGGACTTTGATTCGGTTAATTTTGGTCAAGGAGGCCCAGTTCTTGTTTCACATGGATCAGCTATCCATGCGTGTTCGAAGAGGACTAGGGTGTTTCCGATGTTTTTTTATATGTTCACGATGACCGTTTTTGATCGTTTTCCTCCGCAGGATGCGGATTGTTTTAAGTTATATTCGGCTATAGCCGTCTCATTTATTTGGTCAGGATGATGACCCTAATTTTAGTTCTTTTGAACCTTTGTTTTTGTCCACTTCAGTAGCGGAAAAAGGGGTTAAACGCACCGAAAGAGTCCCAGTGACGTCGCCCTTTTGATATTTTGCCTGCCTCGGTGGCAGGAGGAGGAGGAGGACTAGATGCTCCGAAGAGTCCAAATGACTGCTTATATTTTAACCCTTTACTGCCTAAATATTTTGTAGGGTTAAGTAATGAATGCGTGTATTCGAAAGGTTAGAAATTTGTCCTTTTGGGCAGTAAAGGGTTAATTATTCTCACGGAAATAACCATGACAAATCGGATGCTTTTATGATGATTGCAGTAGCGTATGTACAATTTCTGATTAATATTTTTACGATTATAATCATCATCCCACTTCCCCAATTCGGTTGATCAGTGTTAACACGGAACCTGGTTTTAACCATGCTTGAACCCCCTCCCACTTTTGTTGAATTAAACACCAGCAAATGAGCCCCCTCCGACTCAAGGTGGGTAAGCGGCCAACTATGATCTCTACTCGGTACTGCGGAACATGCATACCATAATTTGGTCACCTCCGTGATTCCCTCCTTCCTCTTTCCAGTTTTTGCTTCGACTCGTTTCCCCAGTTCCTTCATGATGTTCCCTTGGATTCCCTCGGACCGTCTTCTGAAACCTATTTGAAAGGCAATCCTATTGAACCCGGATACTACTACTACTACTACTACTACTACTACTACTACCACCACCTTCTGAAAGAACAAACTACCCGTATGGTTGAATTGCTTTTGCTTGGCATATTTTGCGAATCAAATCTCCTGTATGACCATTGACCATGCATGCCAGCTCCGTGCATCACCCATGCATACCCAACACCCCGGCGTGTTTGCGAAGATCACCCAATATGACCGAACATGCCTCTATTTTAGATTAAGGTTTTATAATTTAAGTGATATATACGGTGCGTGTAATTCTAATTATAATCCCGTGCATTTTACCTAACTTGTGAATAATTTTAAGTTTTCTTCCATTGAAATTAATCGCGAGTAAGTTGCCATTATAATTTGTTTTGGTTGACAGCCATAATTTTGTAAAGTGGAAGGGGGTAAAAATTAGCCAATTTTGACACAACACCCGAACGCGATTTTCCCCCCTTTCAGCTCGCGGTCTGCCCTATTAAGGATTTTTGGGCCCTGGGGCCAAAATATTCTTGGTCCCTCAACAAGACAAATCTTCGAGTCGTGTAAATTAATAAAACCATTTTTTTTCTAAATCAAATAATGCGAGTTTTAAGCAAATACGAAGCTGCTACAATTACACCAACCAATTACGCAACTACAAGTCCACTACTAATCTACCAAAGTTGGTCACAAAATCATCCACCACCAGTATACAAAAGTTTTTTGAGCTGCTTCATATCACTAAATTTTCCAATCACAAGCTCAGTATTTAAATTCTGCAAAATATTCTTTTCTATGCATAACAATGAGACTGCAATTTCTTTAGGTTAGCAATTGACGTTTAACATTTTTAATGATGCTCAAACGAGAAGAACGCTCCGCAGTTGCATTTGACATCATCAAACGCAAATAAATGCGATAAACAATAAAAGCATTTGGGAAAACGGCCCTCAATTTGTGAATTTCCTGTAGTACTCCTAATGGGCGAGTGTCGGCTAAAGCGTTTTGTTTGACAAACGGTACAAAATGCTGAAACTCAAATGGGAAGCTGTCCTCAAAATCATTTGGGTAATGGACTAGCCAGATTTTTTGTTGCTTTTGATGCTTCCTCTGAAGTTAGGCGAGATATATTGTTGAGCATTCCAAATTTATCATTGGTATTATAAACATCGGCCCCTAAAACAGCTGGGCCCCGGAACCTGGCGCCCCCCCCCCCCCTCTTAATACGCCACTGCTCGCGGTTGCTTTTATTTTCACACCTTCGGATACACACTTAGCTGAATATACCTACACTGGTAAATTATTCCGTACATCTTAGTATTTATATATACATAAATCTAACCAATCGTTAGCTATTGGTACTTTCCCACAAATGACCTCATTCAACCACTCCTTGCAGCCTCCTGTTGTTGTTCCTCGCATGATTCACAGCAATGATGCGCTTGAACCGATATATTCTGATGTAAATGCACCATATGAAATTAATTACTTCATAAGTACGTGTTACTTGGTTAATTCGTTAATTACATCGACTTAACCCTTTGCCTGTCCTGTGCATCACATATGATACACAGAGCGCATCATAAATAATATTTAGTGTGATACATTCTATGATCACATATTACCCACCAACTAAACCAAATAAACCTCCTATAACCCAAAAGTCTGAAAACAAGCATGGACGTTTGGACCAAACTTATGAAAATGCTTTGGACAGGCAAAGGGTTAAATCTTCGAATAGCATAATTACATCTCCACTACATCCCCATCACATTGCTATTCTAATATACATTATAACGCTACCACCAGGAACTTCGTGATACAATTGATTACGCATTGAAACATATGTCATTCCCAAATAAAATTCAATTCTAATATCTTAGTGTAACCAATATTTTTATACTCGTAGAGGCATTAATAGTAATTAAAGTTCAACTAGGAATATTATTTGTCGAGTGCATTTCCAAATTCGAATTCTGAGCATGCGAGTTTTTTTTCTGGTATATAAATATTTTATGATTGACTGTGAATTAGAACTTAAAATCAGTCAAAAATTTTTTTTTTTAATAAATATTTTATGATTGACTGTGAATTAGAACTTAAAATCAGTCAAAAAAATTTTTTTTTTAAATTTATTAATTATGAGTGGATTTAGTTTTCTTTTGACATATCTGCTACATCACTTCGCTTCTGTCATCATACCATACAGACACGCATATGCGAGCATTAACCCTTTCTGCACTGGAATCTTTGATTATTTTAAGTACACACACACCACCAATTGTAAGATTCTTCCAAATTATTTTAACTTCCAAAAATTAACTTGACACTTTACCAAATTCTTGCACACATTCACTTGAGCTATATATATACACATTGTATATACGAGTACATACTGTATATACTTGTTCAAATTTATACATTCCTTCACATCCATTCATTGTAATGCGCACCTAAATGCTAAATAACACCACAACACAACATAACAGTATAGTTTTAGCTACCTCACCACTCTCATACTACCCCTCTTTTATTCTCATAACTAAGATAACTTCACGGGCAACCATGAATCTACGGACACACCCAATTACAGTCGCACCTAAACATCTCTGATACATTTGTGTGAACATTGGTATAATTATCGGTACTTCACCGTTCTGTTTATATACATATACACATATATCGTAGTTTCACGAGATACGAAATAATGTAAATTTAATTAATCAAAACTGCTAATCATCACATTTACTCCACATTATTTGAATTTGTTAAAACTTGCTTTGATGTTTTAATTAAATTGTACCATCAACTTCAACTACCACTAAGTTGATCTGTTCCTCGGAAAAAAAAAATCGTAATTCACGCTTGCCCACTAATAATTTAGTTATTCGCGAGCCGAATAGGCCAACTCGAACGCTTGATCCCCAGGTCTATACACCATTCATCACGTGATTATCATTCCCTATCACTCAACAGCAATGGAAAGTCTCGTTCAAATAACGGTTAATCGAAACTAAATTGCTCGACGTGACAACTCCATCGATTTTCTTTTCGCTCCCATATTTCCAAAACTCCTTTACATTAACGATTTGAAAATAGGTTACATTGTAGGATCCCCTCGCAACCCTTAATTAGAATTATTCTAAGAAACCGGTTAATTAATAATTGTCGAAATAGTACGTGTCATTTTTTGGTTCTCTCGTTCATTTTACTCCCTCCCAACAAACTTGAAGCAACTTTGAATCTCTAGAAAAACGTAGTAACATGCAATTAGATTTGTATAACCCGGATCCAGTTGTTCTATAATTGAAACACTCGTTAACCTCCTGTCAATACAAGCAAACACTATCGTTGGCACGATAGTATCGTAGCACCACTTCAAGCCTTATACACTCTGACCTCTCAAACTGATTTTCAGCCTAAATCTTTCATTTCATTCGGTTGCTCTTACCAATTGGCACACACCAACACGACCCTCCAAGAACAAGCCCATGCTTTATCTTGCATTTAACCCTTCATCCACACGAACGTCTCGATCATCCCATTTGTCCTCCTCCTGTGTCGACCGTGCCAACACCTGAAATGCCGCAACCCAACTCGAGATTCTTCACGTTCTGAGGAAGCCCTGAAACGCGGTCATCCCGTTAACTGTGGTTCTCAAAATTGAAGTTGTTAGTGATTATATTAACCTTGTTTTGCTTCCTCCCGAATTGTTCATTTTGATGATCAAGATCAAGCTTGTCACTCTCCACCTTAGACCTACAGTTTAACGTAGAATCCGAACCACGCCCCACCACCAGCCCAGCGCCTTAGTCACTAGGCCACCAGGGGTGCCCAATTATGTACCATTTTTTTATTTTTATTTTTATTTAATTTTTATTTTTGATGGATGAACAGCTGGGATTAAGCCTAATTATGTACTGTATTTAGTTTATCTTAGCTCATTTTATTTATGTATGAATTTTCTAATGGGGGAGGCAGTGTCACAGTGGTCATAAAATTCAATGTGCCTAATGAGTTTGTCATTACGAATATATTTTTCCTACCTATAGACTAATAAAAAAAAATTACATCTCTGAACGCTTGCCGATTTTCAGTTTCATGTGGCCCTCATTGAGTGTGGTGACCACATATCCCATAAATCTTCCCTTCCCTAATCTAAGACTGACATCGTAACTTTACAGTTCGAAACAAACGCATATTTTATAATATCAATTTTCACTTCGTTCAACAAAGTCTTTATTCCTCGTTAATTTTTGTGGACGGTTGTCCGACCATAGACTCAACGTCTGGTTCTTTTCAACGCCATATTTTAAGGTAGAGGTCCACCACCTTACTTGAGCTCCGATTGGTTAATTTCCATGCAAGTTCCTACTACTAAAAAGTTTAGGTTTCTATATCGCTCTACCCTATTCGGTGGACTGTCAGGCACATAACGGAAAGGACCGCTCAAATAACTCTGTCCCCAAGGTTAGCCTGCTTCAGGCCAAGATCGCCCCTTCAGGCGTCCGTGATCTGTTTTTGCGATTCTGTAGTGTACTGGTTTTTTAATATAGATAGATAAAAATGCCCAATAAGAATTATATAAATGGTTTGTTTATAAGAATTTAATGTTTTGTTTAATAAGAAATTTATTTATGGTTTGTACGTAAATAAAGAATTAATGGTTTGTTTGAAATTAAAAATACAAATTGGCAACATCTGAGGTGTGCCCAAGCTGGAGGCTGAGTAAAATGTCCAATTTTGGCAATTCAGTCTTTGGGCGGGATGTTCCCGATTAGGTGTACTTCGTATTAGAATGTTTTTGTTTATTTAAAATATTTAATTCTCTCTCTCTCTCTCTCTCTCTCTCTCTCTCTCTCTCTCTCTCTCTCTCTCTCTCTCTCTCTCTCTCTCAACCCCGCAGGGGGTATAAAGGTTATGCACGTTCCTTCTGCGTGTTGTAAACTTTATACTTGGGGTGTGACAGCCCTCCGGTCCCGAGTCGTGGGATTCTAGAGAAATTGGCTGCCAATTCCTTTAGGTTCTCTCTCTCTTTCGGGAGGGCGGGTGAAGTCTGTTGTACAAACCTGTCCCGTGGGTTACTAGGACCCATTCCCATCCCACTCTGTCCTTTTAGCTTAGGTTAGGGATGTTCTCCTCTGACTGCAAAAAAAAAAGAAAAACTTTTAATATTGTCTTTTTCTCTACTGTTACGATTAGGACGCTACTCTATCTCATGCGTGGGAAGAGAGGCTTGGAACCTCATTTAACTTCAGTTGTAGGTAAATATTTAGAGGGGATAATAGCGAGTAGGATTGTTGACCATTTGGATTCCTACAAGCTACTTGGGGACTCCAACATGGGTTTAGACGGCATAGGTCGTGTCTCACCATCATGCTCTAGTTTTTCTACGTCATGTTGAGTGAGTACGATAAGAGTAGGGCGATTGATTAGAAGGCCTTTGATAAGGTACCTCACCGCCGGCTAATGGCCGAAGTGCGCGCTCTGGGTATTGGTGGGGAAGTAGGTAGGTGGATTGGAAACTGGCGAAAAATGCCACAAAGTTAATCCCTTTCGTTAGGCATATGGGCTACAATCGACGCTTACGTGACGCGGGTTCAAAGATGTCGATTTTAGAAGCATGTTTAGTTCAAATGATAACCCAACTCGCAACAATGGTTAGAAGTTGGATTTGAAACGATTTAGGACTAGTATATGTGGGAATTACTTTAACACGTTGATAGTTTAAGATTAAAACATAAGAAAACTCTGCAGGAGTTCGCTTGCACGGTGTCTCTGTGAGCAAGGTAAATATAGAGCTATTTATATATTCTCCACTTTCCTGTAAAATTTCCTTGGCTACTTTTCCAGGGTCAAGGTATTTTCTTCAACCTTTTTCCGTACCTGCCTCTGGCAGGGAGGGAGCGGAGGGTGGGGAGAGAGCCTTCTACTTTTCTATCCAGTTTTCTACTACTGCTAGGATAGTTGAAAGAAAAATAACTTTTAATAACAGGAACAGTTACTTGGTGGATCAGTTCAAGAAAAGGTTAGACCAAATCTTGCACACTATTTGAGTGTGTAGAAAATTTTCCGTGGCACCCGTTGCCATTGGTACCTCCTCGGTATGGGCCGCAAGGCCTTTTGAGGTACTTCTTTTCCTTGTAACTCCTTGTAACACACACACACTCCGCGATTAAATGTTTACGCTAATTCCGCCCCCGCATTACCCCGTTCGTCTAAAGTATTTCGGCATAAATAAAAAGTCGGTAAATAAAAGTTTAATTTATCCCAGTCTCTCTCCATTGTTCGAACTCCTAATGCCGGCCATGGCTACCTGTTTGTCCGTGTTTATAAAGTACAGTGAAGCGAGTGTAAAGAGAAGAGCAGCAATGTTAAAAGAAATTGAGTAAAGTAAATAATGAATTGTAAATGAGATACACGACATTTTGGTAGAAGGAAAGGTGTTTTTTTTATATAAATCACTACAATTCTCTGCCTTTAGAACAAGGCCACTCCGACACAGGTAGACCTTGTTCTTGGTAATCCATTTGCCTTCTGCCATGGCCACCCCCACCCCTTGAAACTTTGACACATTTAGTGACACACACTTGCCCGCAAAGGTATTGTACTTCTACAGTAACTCATTGTGAAATTTTATCAAATGATTGGAAATTAACTTGTGGTGTACTTATTAATCGGCAATTTTGTTTGGGCATCGGCCAAATTTAGCCGATTCTCTTACAGATTCTTTGAACTTTTAAAATTTTCATTACAAAACATCTGTGTATTTACAGAAAATTGAACATACGAAAACCCCACTATTTATAATAATTTACTCATTTCAAAGTGTAATTGTATAAAATGCATTTTCCATTCACGAAAAAGGCAAAGCTTAATAAGTTAAGTTGCCCATAAATTTATATTTTCTCTAACTAGCTAATCTCTAAATATTATAGTGTTGTAATCTCTTACTCTTTATTAATAACAATTCTATATTAAGTTGTACTTAATAAGGTGGTTTATTGTAAAAATTATAATGTTGAATTTATTTTAAGTACAGGGTGTACATAAAGTCAGGATCTATTTTTGTGAAGCACTTGGAAATTATATGGAATTCAATCATAAAATGATAGTGGTAACATTTATTAAATAATTAAGAGTAGGATTCGACGTGACGCCCATCAGTATCCCTGCACAGCTCAAATCGTTCCGCAGCATTTCTAAACACATTCTGGAGCATTTGCGGGGTTATGTTATCTGCAGCAGTTCGTATACGTAAGTTTTCAAGACTCGTAATCTTCGTCTGATAGACGTGCGATTTGATAAAGCCCCATGCAAAGAAATCTGAAGGGGTTAAATCTGGTGATCTCGCTGGCCAAGGTCTTTTGTTGCTTCCGCGTCCGATCCACCGATTTGGAAAACGTCCATTTAGATAATCCTGAACAATTTTGGCATAGTGACAAGGAGCACCATCATGTTGATAGACGACGGTACTAACAACCCTATCCCCGTCGTCTATCAACATGATGGTGCTCCTTGTCACTATGCCAAAATTGTTCAGGATTATCTAAATGGACGTTTTCCAAATCGCTGGATCGGACGCGGAAGCAACAAAAGACCTTGGGCCAGCGAGATCACCAGATTTAACCCCTTTAGATTTCTTTGCATGGGGCTTTATCAAATCGCACGTCTATCAGACGAAGATTACGAGTCTTGAAAACTTACGTATACGAACTGCTGCAGATAACATAACCCCGCAAATGCTCCAGAATGTGTTTAGAAATGCTGAGGAACGATTTGAGCTGTGCAGGGATACTGATGGGCGTCACGTCGAATCCTACTCTTAATTATTTAATAAATGTTACCACTATCATTTTATGATTGTATTCCATATAATTTCCAAGTGCTTCACAAAAATAGATCCTGACTTTATGTACACCCTGTATTTTAATAATTTAGAAACCCAAATTCTATATCCAATTTTTTTTTTTTATTCAAATAGGCCACTCAGGCATTGAAATTTTAAAGAAAAATTTTGCTGTTTACATTGTTGAAGAAAGATATCTTCAACATAAGGAAAACTATTTAGTTTAAATAAAATCAGGGCTAGGAACCAGTACCAATATCAGTACCAAATACCAGTTACTACCACTTATATTTTGGTACCAGTATCGGTACCACTCGTTTAAAGTTTCGAGTACTAGTACCAGTAACTCTTAAAAGCGGCTGGTATACCACATAACCTGGTGGTATTTTCATTTAAAACACCAACCCTATCGTGATCCTTTTCGAGCAACCTTCCTCAAGTTCCTCGATGCTCTTTTGCCCTGTAAGAACTAATCTCTCTTTATTTTTACTACTGAATTTATAAAACCTGAAGTCAAACGACCAAATCCTTATAGAAGCTGCTCAAATAGTTTCTGCCCTTCCTCCAACTCGAGTCAGTGTGGAGAGGCTCTTTTCATCTATGCACTTCATTCTCAATGATTTGAGATCACCTTCGTCAGAAACGTTCTTAAATAACATTTTGTATTTGAAGTCTAATGGACTTAACAGAAGCTGATAGGTTTTTCTAATTTCAGTTAAATGATTTAAACTTTTTTTTTTTACAAGTTATGAAGAGATTTATAAATTTTATTTAGTTACTGTATGCATATATAAGAAATAGGTAGTATTTCATTTTGGCAGTATTAAAGATAGTGATCAGAAGGTTAAAAATTTTCTTTAGTTATGCATACAGAAAAATAGTATTTTGTGTGTAATATTAAAGGTAGATTCTAGATGTATAGTGTGTTTTGTAGGCGCTCTACCTATTAGCCAATACCACCACAACTAGTACCAGTGCAATTTTAGAAAGTTGGTAATATCAGTACCATTTGAGTTAAAAAGTATTGTACCACACCAGTATCATTTGTATTGCTGGTACCCAACCCTGTTAAATATTTGTACCTAGTATATGAAACTAAAAATTATTTTTTGTCGAGTAATAAAACTAATTAACATCACTTTGGATACCGTATGAAAGTAACTAATTCTGGTACTGTATATTGTGGAGTGAGCTAAGGAAAAGGATTTAAACAAATTTGAAATTTAAAAATATGGGAATTTGAAGTTTTCACATTAGATAAGTAAAATTTATGGAGGAAATTAACTTTTAAAAATCTGGTCAAAGAATCGGCATCGGGATCGGTTAAATTTTGGAATCGGTACATCACTAAAATTAACTGATTGATGTTGTAGAATGTGCCGTATCCTCCGTATTTTTATGAAGAATATCCTATAACTGTTCTCCGTGTAACAAGAGTGAAAAAAAAATAACGTCCACTTTATATCATCAAACTGTTCCATTTTGTCACTTTTACTGTAACTGTGAAAAACTTTTCACTTGATTGCAGTTAATTTGTTAATTGTATTCATCACTTCAGTGGACTTAATTCAAGTAAATATTAAAAAATTAGCGGTGTTTTGTTCCATCCTGAATTATACGCATAAGAAAGTTAACTCTATTTGTAAATGACCTACTCGACGCGTCCTGCAACAACCGATTAATTGGGACCATCAAGAATTCCCCGAGTCCTTAGTGATTATCCCCAGCAAATATCGTGCGGAAGATAAAGCCACGCGACACACACACACACACACACACACACACACACACACACACACACTATATTAGCCTTACGAGTCCCTATGGCTTCAAATTTAAAAAAGGGGGCTTAGAGATGTGTAAGCGCATTTCGAAATTAATTGTCAACTATTGCAAAATTTACCAGTTTTAGGCCTGAGGTGGTGTTTTAAAGAAATAAATAATGAATCAAATACATATTAACAAGTCTGGGATGTTTGTCGAGGGCTTTGAGAAGATGCGATTCCACGTCCGGCTGAATGTAATATATTAGTGTCATCGTCCTCTAGGCTTTCGTGTGTGATTAATACTGTCTTGTGTGTTCTCATTAATCAAAGGTGGATTGACTGTATTCATGCAGGAAGGATTAGCAGGACTGTACGCCTAGAGCGCGCGCGCACACGCACACACACACACCACACACACACACACACGCAGGCAAGATTTTCTTATTCCGATCATGTGTTTGTGAGAAAATTGTAAATATTACTATTGAGGCCGATCGTGTGTGTGTGTGTAGAAGCAGGAGGTAAAGTACATTATATACTCGTACGTTGAGCTTTGTAAAATCGGTACTATACTTTCTTAGCGAATTATTATAATATGGAACCGGCGAATTATCACTTGGAAAAAAAATGCCATTTTTATATATATGCTATTTCATACCGACATTCTCTCGTTATAAATAGAGATTAAAGTGGGATTTCCAAAGTTTTAATAATATAAATGTTTAAAAACTGTATAGAATTCAGTACTTAAAATGTGTAGGGGCAGTTTTCATACGCATGGAATAATAGACGGTGTCCGATGTAAATAGACAAATTTACTTTTTCTACTAAATTTGCAATGCATACTCGTTATCTCTCCGAGAAGGATGTTTTTCCTACAGATAAAAGGATGGGAATTCCTCGCAGTAAATAGCAAAGGAAGTCCTAAGCTATATTGTCGCTTCAGCTTGAAACTAATGCACATTACATATACACAAACCCACTTTTGAACACACACACACATTATATATATATATATATATATATATATATATATATATATATATATATATACATTCAACTGCAAAGAACACGCAGTATAAATAACGTAAAGAACGACGCTTGTATAGGAGATATTCCGCGCAAGACGAGAGAGAGAGAACGAAACAAATGAAAAAATGAGGTAACCACCTGGGAATCGAACCCGGGATCTTCCGATTGCCGGTCAGACGCGATACCTTTACACCATGGACCTCACTCTTCCAAATGCCGTAATTCTTCTACATACTCGCAGAAACCAATGCCCCAAGGGGGCACCTCCCGCATGCCGTAACAATATATACATTCAACTGCAAAGAACACGCAGTATAAATTGTTACGGCATGCGGGAGGTGCCCCCTTGGGGCATTGGTTTCTGCGAGTATGTAGAAGAATTACGGCATTTGGAAGAGTGAGGTCCATGGTGTAATGGTATCGCGTCTGACCGGCAATCGGAAGATCCCGGGTTCGATTCCCAGGTGGTTACCTCATTTTTTCATTTGTTTCGTTCTCTCTCTCTCGTCTTGCGCGGAATATCTCCTATACAAGCGTCGTTCTTTACGATATATATATATATATATATATATATATATATATATATATCAAAGAACGACGCTTGTATAGGAGAATATTCCGCGCAAGATGAGCGAGAGAACGAAACAAATGAAAATATGAGGTAACCACCCGACATGCGGGAGGTGCCCCCTTGGGCATTGGTTTCTGCGCGTATGTAGAGGAATTACGGCATTTGATTGAGTGAGGCCCGTGGTGTAATGGTTATCATATCTGACCGGCAATCGGAAGATCCCGGGTTCGATTCCCGGGTGGTTACCTCATTTTTTTCATGTTTCGTTCTCTCGCTCTAATCTTGCGCGGAATATTCTCCTATACAAGCGTCGTTCTTTACGTTAATTATACTGCGTGTTTGCAGTTTAAATGTGTAATATATATATATATATATATATATATACAGTGTGTTTGAAAACTTTCTGTACAAATTGTAATGGGGGATAGGCAACACCAAGACAAACCCTTTTCGTCTATAAGTGTATGTCCGCTGACGTCACCATTCGGCGCGAGAGGGCGCCGCTGCAATTGGCTAAAAGGTGAAGTGGGCTAGACTCGCGCTTGCCGCGGGCATTCTTAAATCGGACGTAGTACGCGTAACATGGAGCGCTTCACGACTGCTGAGATGGCTGACATGCATATGGTGTATGGGGCTGCCAATGGAAACGGAAGAGCTGCTGTGAGGTTGTACCGAGAGCGCTTCCCAAACAGACGTGTGCCAAACCACCAAACGTTTGCGCATTTGCATCGGCGACTGCGAGAAACTGGAACATTCCATGCAAACATGCATGACACTGGTCGGGAGAGAAACGTGCGCACTCCTGACATGGAAGAAGAAATCCTACGGCGATTTGAGGACAATCCAAGCGCAAGCACGCGAGGTGTTGCACGTATCCTCGGTGTGAACCACGACCTGGTCTGGAGAGTGTTGCACGAGCAGCAGTTACATCCGTTTCATCGTCAGAGTCCAGGCATTACAACCTCGGGATTACCCTCTTCGTGTGGAATTCGCACGCTGGTTTCTGCAGCAGACAGCGGTGCAGCCTAATTTTCCGGCTTATGTGCTGTTCTCAGATGAGGCCTGTTTCACACGTGAGGGTGTGTTTAACATGCACAATTCTCACGTGTGGGCGCACGCAAATCCACATGCTACACGGGTGCATGCTCATCAAGAACGGTTCGCCGTCAATGTTTGGGCGGGTATCGTCCATGGCAAGTTGATTGGGCCGTACCTGCTGCCTGCCCGACTCGACGTCAGGAGTGCGCACGTTTCTCTCCCGACCAGTGTCATGCATGTTTGCATGGAATGTTCCAGTTTCTCGCAGTCGCCGATGCAAATGCGCAAACGTTTGGTGGTTTGGCACACGTCTGTTTGGGAAGCGCTCTCGGTACAACCTCACAGCAGCTCTTCCGTTTCCATTGGCAGCCCCATACACCATATGCATGTCAGCCATCTCAGCAGTCGTGAAGCGCTCCATGTTACGCGTACTACGTCCGATTTAAGAATGCCCGCGGCAAGCGCGAGTCTAGCCCACTTCACCTTTTAGCCAATTGCAGCGGCGCCCTCTCGCGCCGAATGGTGACGTCAGCGGACATACACTTATAGACGAAAAGGGTTTGTCTTGGTGTTGCCTATCCCCCATTACAATTTGTACAGAAAGTTTTCAAACACCCTGTATATATATATATAATTATTATATATATATCGCCACCAATTTCATTTTCCTTTTGAAGAATTGAGAAAATAGTTTTTGAACTTGGTTGTCAAACATTTACAGATTCCGTACAGATTAAAAAAAGAAGTTCGCCTATAGACGCAACATTTTCTACTCCAACTTAAAACAAAAAATACTAATTAGTAACGATTCGATTTTTTTAAACATTTTCATTAGTCTCCAAAAAGAATAAAATACGCAAGCAAAAATAATGTTATTAATTATGCCGTTTCAGAAATTTTCTAGGCGAACTTTTTCATGAAACTTTACATTTTGCCGTATGTATATATGTACAGGGTGTCTCAGAAGTCGCGCACCATAGACTTTATTCAGATTTATGAAGTTTACGAGTCGAAATGGTTTATAAGTGGTTTATTTACAATATATGTTCAAATATAAAATTAATAGCTTTTTTATTAACTGCACATACTATTAATTTTATTATTCGAACATATTGTGATTAAACATCTCGTAAATCTGAATGAAGCTATGGTGCGCGACTTCTGAGACACCCTGTATATACACCTGATAATTAATTAGAAGTTTCGAGCGTCCATCCCTTGGCGCACGGAGGTTAGACTCGTATATATACTATATATAACCTTGGTTAACTATATTTATTTTATTTAAGTGATTTGCAATTTTTATACTTGAATCCATTTAGAAGTAAAACGTGGAGTTTGAATATAGTGGATAGATAAATATGTACAGAAAAAAATACAGTAGATACTTCGTTGTTAATAGTCTCGCATGTTTTTCCAGTTAAGTGGAAACGAGCATAGTGTTACATAAAGTATACTCATTAATTTCATACCAGCTAAATTACTGCATTTATAATTGTATATCCTATATACTTTGTGTCCTCCTACTGTTACAGGTCCTGTATTAGGTTTTTGTTTTAGTTTGATCTGCGCGCGCGCGCGCGCGCGCACACACACACACACACACACACACACACACACACACACACATATATATGTTAAAATTGGCTTATCTTATTATATGCATTAACTAAATGTTATATATAACTCGTAATTAATAAACACCTTTAATAAGTTTATAGTCTCGTGTCTAATCTAATCTATTATCTTTCTCTGTTATTTCTAGACGTGGGAATTAGTGGTACTCTCTCGACTGAAGTGGGATTTGTCTGCCATCACCCCACACGCATTCCTCGACCAAATTTTGGACAGACTACAACTCAACTTGTCGGAAAGTCACAAAAACACAGTCAGAGAACGTGCTTCTTTCTTCATCAAAGTCTGTGCCACTGGTAAGTTTTATCCTCTGAACGTATATTCTCTTCAACTATTGCCATGTTAACACTATGTTAATATATTAAGGTCGTAGATAGAATACAAAGACTTCACTGTTATAGAAAGCTCCGTTTCGCCCATACACCTATTCAGAGTAGGAGCAGCTTGCATCATCATTGTCAAGTATGTAGAGGGTGAACATACTACCGAGGCTTGCATACGTTGCTCACCTCTGCAAACTACAGTGCTTTGATATATAATTCAGCCAACAATAAAGTTTAATATATATATATATATATATATATATATATATAATAAGGAAGGAAGAATACTAGACAATAATTAATTTAGACATTGGAAACAAAGCATTTTTTTTGAAAGCGAAACACAACAATGACTTTAAGAAAAAAAAAAAAATCAAAAACAAAAAGCGCAGACCTTATTGGCGCCAAGTTTATAGGATTCATTTGGCGACACTTGGAAATGACAACGTTTACACTGCGTCAGCTGATCTTGGATCGACCGCTGAGCGAGAGGGCAATCTGTCGTGTTGTGGAATGGCGAAAGGATTTAACAAATAGTACGGAGGCGAAATTAATTAAGAGGTTTAAATAATAGGAAAATACACTCGCGTAGCGTGTAGACGCTACTCAAAAGTTTTGGATGATCGTGGATCATATATTTTCTCGATTATTTATATATCAAAGGTTTGATTACTACCGAGCTGTGTATTTAATTAATTATTGTGCTAAACACACACACACACACACACACACACACACACACACACACACACACACACACAGTTGATGAGCGTGTTTGGGATAATTTGCGCGTCATGCTTTCTGAATATTATCCTCAGAATAATGCTTTTTTAACCTGACCGTTATTCAGCCACGTTACACGGGTGTAATGGGATAGCTTTGGAGTCTGTTGGTTTTATCCTTACAGTTGGACGGTATAGACCGGTCCGTTCATGCGTATAGTACTGTATACAGATTAACAGAATAATATATAGGAAACATTTTTATTTTCACTACAGTCCGTTTGTAGTATGATGTAAAAGTTAATTATAATTTGGCAGTGATGACGTAAACACGAGTTGGTATACGTCGTCCATGACGAAATTCTTCATAATGCTTGGGACTAATTTGAGTTTTACATCTTGAACATCGACAGTGACGGTAGATTGTTCAAATTTAATAGTTTCTTTTAATAGTAATCAGTACTTAAATATATTTAAAATTGTAACCGAGGTTACGAGGAGGTTTATAAGGAACTTCAAATTCTGTACAAGTGAAGCTAAAGACTTTCCGCACTAATATTTATGGGCAGCAACTGTGAGTTAATTTATAAAAAAAGGCTCCCGCAGAACTCTCAACTTGCTTTACAACAGATCCTGTAGACTGCCGCATAAGTTACTCCAAGATGATCAGCCTCTCAAATATTTGCAAACCGCAACATTTCGAGACTCCGTAAGGTAACAAGAAGACGCGCCCAGTACAGTAATGCGAAGAATTAAAAACTCAATCCAATTGTCCAAGCTATTCATCAGTCCTGCTATGTCTTCTACTCTAGACTGGATCTCTTGATATGAAAGTGTTTGTCTATAACTTCACAACTCCGGCATTGACCATTCCATAACACGTACTTATTATTATTATTATGAAGCTGTTATTCTAATTTTATCTCGTTTCTTTACGCATATTATTTCTTTATTACCGTTGTTTTTTTTGTATTGTTAATTTAATTAGTAGTTGTATCGTTTAATACCTCCATACTAATGTGGATACTGTACCTTATTTTATAAGATCTGTTTCCTGCCAATAAACAGTAATTATTATATATATTATATATATATATATATATATATATATATATATATATATATATATATTAACGTAAAGAACGACGTTTGTATAGAAGAACGTTCCGCACAAGATGAGGAGAAAGAACGAACAAATGAAAAATGAGGTAACCACTCGGGAATCGAACCCGGGATCTTCCGATTGCCGGTCAGATATGCTAACCACTACACCATGGACCTCGCTTAATCAGAAGTCGTAATTCTCCTACATACGAGCAGAAACCAATGCCCTGAGGAGGCACCTCCCGCATGTCGCACATATATACATTTTAACTGCAGACAACACACAGTATACTTACCTTTAATAACTTAGTCCCTCCCGACCGTATTGTATGGGGTATGGGAGACCGCACGTCATGCGAATTCCCTGTCCGCCCATACATCCCAGACCCGACCCGTTGTTTTAAATGCAACAAATTCGGACATGTTAGCTCAGTTTGTCGGCAGCCGCACCAATTGTGTGTTCGTTGCGGACAAGTTGCTCACCCAGACAAGTGCCCCAACACACCCAACTGCTCCAATTGTGAAGGTGCACACCCATCTTCATCCAGAGAATGCCTGTTATTCAGGTTCGAGAAGGAGGTCCGAGGCCTACAGGTAGCGGATTTCCTTAGCCTCCGAGAGGCACGAGACAGGGTGCGGAGTCGGGAGGTGAGACCGGGCGTGTCTTACGGCAGCCCTCGGCTCTGTCCGCTCGGCACGCCGCCCTGGCCTGCCGCTCACAACCCCTCGACCAGTGCTCCCCATTCCTCTCAGGGGGAGTCCCCGCAAGAGCTGACGACCTCCTGTACCCCACCATTCCTTCTCTCCATGCACCTCACCTGCCACAGATTCCACAGGAGTCTGGGACCAGGACACCCAGGCCCCACCCACCTCGAATCCTGCCCTCCCAGCACTCTCTGCACACACCCGAACCTAGTGCCCGGAGTAAGTCGACGAGGCGGAGACGTCGGAGTGAGTCGCCAGACCCTCCGGACCTTCAATTTGTCTCTCCCTCTTCCCCTAGTGCTAAGAAGACGGATCGGACCTTCACACCGCCCACTTCGCCTATGAGGACCAAACCACCCCACAGCAGAAGTCCCATCAATCTACCCCCACAGACTCGGACAATAGTTGCCGAAGTATATGACCCACCCTCCACGACGAGATTCAATCTGGACAACATCCTCTCCCCCGAGATCCAGTGGATGCGGCTCTGGCGCAGCTACATGGTGGGGAACTCGGCTGCGCCCGTGAGTCTCGTGACCTGCCCTTGCCTCCTGACGCAATTTTTTCCCCCTCCTCGAGAACACTGTTTCACCTCCCACCCCACTGTACCTGCTCCCTTAAAATCCCCGGCCCAAACCCTGTCAGCCACTCTGAGCACGTCCTCCCTCCCATCTGCCGGGTCCTTCTGGCACCCCTTATCGCCACTGAGGTTCGTCGTGAGACCCCAGACAGGCGGGGAGGTGCCATTTCGGGAAATAAAACGCCCCCCCCCATGGCCCGAACACAAAAGCTCAAGAAAGTTTACACCATCGGAGCCCACGACAATCTCCAAGCTGCCGTGATCCGCGCCTCCGGTCTCGCTCGGCCGACTCGACCCCGCGGTCTCTGCAGAGATCGACTGGCCGACAGATTCCTTCTCTGGTGAACGGCAGATAGCCAGCCATACTCCTAACTCACCCCTCGCCTTCGCGAACCTCAAATCTACCTTCACACTCAACATCTTCGCACCTATACCTTTACCCATCCCCCATCATCAAATAATGGATCCCCCGAAAACTACAATAGTTCACTGGAACTGTAGAGGTATATTTGCAAATTACGAAGGCCTGAATTCCTTGATTGCCACTTCCCGTCCGGTGTGTATCTGTCTCCAGGAACTCATCCTGGGGACCAGACCCATGCCCTGCCCGACTGGATATTCTTTCATCACCACCCCGTCTCCTACCTGCACTCGAAAGGGGGCTGCCATTTTTATCCACCACGCAGTCCCCTTCTACAATCTCCCTATCCGATCCCCGTTACAGGTGATTGCTACCCGGCTTTCCCTGGATAGACAGTACACCGTATGTTCAATATACCTCCCTCCACACACCCAAGTCTCGCGATGACCTGGTGGAGGTCGTACAACAACTCCCCAGGCCCTTTCTATTACTGGGCGATTTCAATAGTCGCCACCCCATGTGGGGAGACACGCACTCCACCTATATGGCCCCGACCCTGATCAACATCATGACCGAGCTCTCATTTGAGTGCCTCAATGATGGCTCTCCTACTTTCTACCATGCCACCACTGCACTCCATCCTGTATAGACCTGTCCTTCGTTTCGACCGATGCCCTCCTAGATTTCATGGCAAGTCCTCCAAGAGGATTATGGAAGTGATCATTTCCCAGTTCAACTCACGCTTAATTGGCCCGACCAGACCGTTCGGTACTGGAGAAATGGATTACTGCAAAAGCTAACTGGTCCCGCTTCCACGACGATACATATACAACGAACACCTGCCAACTTCCCATCCTCCGATGAGTGTATCGCATACTTCGAATCAAACGTGGTAGCGGCTGCGCGCTCTAGCATCCCGCGATCCTCCACCTACCCCCGCCCGACGGGTACCTTGGTGGACCCCAGAGTGCACGGAGGCCGTATGCGCCAAGAAGACGGCTACTCGACGGTTCTACCGTACGCGACTTCCCATCCATCGCACGGATGCAGCGGGCCAGGGCCATCGCCCGCCGCACAATGAAGACAGCGCGCCGAGTTTCTTGGCGTGCCTTTGTATCCGGTGTCACCACCACCACACCTTCGGCTACCATCTGGAAGAAGGTACGGGGCGTCGAGAGGCGACATGTCCCCTCCCGACCCCCGTACTCCGGACTAACGACGGACTCCTATACGAGCCAAAATCAGTGGCAAACCATCTAGCCTCTACTTTTGCCGCCGTTTCTTCCTCTGCAGTTAGCTCCCCCGTACCCGCCCCTAAAAATAGCTCCTCTTCACCGTCCATAGACAGCTCCTACAACCAACTGTTCACCATGCGTGAACTACAGGCGGCACTGGCCTCGCGACGATCCCCTTGTCCTGGCCCGGACGGTATTCCCTACAGCATGATCAGCACATCCACCCCACCTTACAAAATTTCCTACTAGACTATACAACCGCATATGGATAGAGGGCACCTTTCCCTCACGGTGGAGGGAGGCCTACGTAATCCCTATCCCCAAACCCGGCAAAGATTCCCTCGATCCCACAAACTACAGACCAATCGCCCTAATGTGTTGTGCCTGCAAAATTTTCGAAAAAATGGTCGCGACGCGACTATCGTTCTTCCTCGAAAATAGTAATTCCTTCCCGGCTACCCAGTCCGGCTTCAGACAATTTCGATCCACCACTGATCCCCTCCTGCTTCTCAGCCGTGACATACAGAATGCATTCGACAGTGGACAATTCGTCCTATCAATATTTTTTGACATCCAGAAGGCCTACGACACACTCATCGGACAATAATCCTTAGACAGCTCCAAAGTCTAGGGCTCGTAGGAGCCATGCCGACCTTCATCAGGGGCTTCCTATCCTCCCGAACCTTTAAAGTTCGGGTGGGCTCAGTCCTCTCAGACACTTTCGTGCAGATGGACGGGGTCCCACAGGGAAGCATCCTCAGTGTTCTATGCTTTTCCATCGTCATGAACACAGTCTCAAAATGTCTTCCACCCAACATCCGTTCTTCCATCTACGCGGATGACCTTGCGATCTACTTTGCAGGGCGGGAGCCGTCCGTAGTTCAACGGCAAATTCAGCTCGCCATCTACCGGGTGGAAAGGTGGGCGATCGGTGGGTTTCCGCCTCTCCACCCCGAAGTCCAAGTGTATGCTTTTCAGCAGAAGAAGACCCGCAACCCTTCCTGTTCCCTCTGTCACGCTATACGGCAATCCTCTTGAGGTGGTACCCTCCACGCGATTTTTGGGCGTGATTCTAGACCGAAGGCTCAACTGGGTTCCTCATATCAAACAACTGAAGCAGTCCCTTCAGCGTCCCCTCGCTCTACTAGATCACCTCTCCCACACCACATGGGGCGCAGACCGACGCTCTCCTTCGTCTTTACACTTCCATGGTCCAGTCGAAGCTGGACTATGGCAGTGTAGTATACGGTTCAGCCTCCAACACCTGCCTCCGTATCTTGGACCCAGTCCTTAATAGGGGCCTCCGCCTCGCCACTGGTGCTTTCCGCTCTTCTCCAGCATCCAGCCTTCAAGTGGATTGCAATTACCTCCCTCTCGCCCTCCGACGGCGTCTGCTCCTCATGAGGACATACCTCCGTGCACAGAGACTACCCTCTTCGCTTGTATGCGCGGCGATTTCTGAACTCCCACCTCAGGGACGGAGCTGGCACTTCACTGAAGAGGTCCGCTCTTTCCTTGACTTTTCTAATATGCCTGTCCCCTCTACCCCCATTTCATACATCATTTACCCCCCCCTGGCTCCTCACCCCTATTAAGTTCTGCAGGGACCTGTGTGCTCTACCGAAGAATACAACGAGTGTTACGGTATACAGGTCACTTTTCCGTGAACATGCAACCCAACATCCGGACACAGTTGCCATTTATACAGATGGTTCCCGTTCGGAGACTGGTGTGGCCGCTTCAACGGTGATACTGACCCAACCACTTTCTCGAGGCGTCAGCTTGCCCCGCGAGACCTCCGTTTTCTCGGCAGAACTTTTCGCAATTAAAGAGGCCCTAGACATAGTGCGCACTCACTCTGCCAGTTCTTTCGTCATATATTCAGATTCCCAAAGCGCACTTCTCTCCCAAGAGAAATGTAACCCCCCTCATCCGCTCGTCTGTACCATCCAGCAAATTTTCCATTTTTTAACAGCCTTCCGACACAAGACAATCGCCTTCTGCTGGGTCCCGGCACATGTCGGCATCCTGGGTAACGAGGAGGCCGACCGCACGGCAAAGTCGGCCTGCTTACTACCGGCCTCCTCCCAGCCTCTTCCTTTCACCGACTTCTTCCCGACTCTCCGCTCCCATTTCCGTTCCATTTGGCAACGGGAATGGGACCAGGCCACACAAAACAAACTTCATAAGATCAAACCGCAAGTAGGATACTGGGCCTCCTCCTTCCACCGGTCCCGACATGAAGTGATTATAGCCCGTCTCCGCATAGGACACACACGCATTACTCATGGTCACCTAATGGCTAAATCGCCAGCCCCGCTCTGCCCTACCTGTCATACTCCCATCACTGTCGTACATCTACTGGTCGAATGTCCAAACTTGTCCGCTCTTCGTTGTAGATTTTTCCCTCACTTGGCCGAAACTCCCATACCCGAGCGTCTACAATTCATGCTCGCTGAGGGCCCCCATTTTTCGGAGGAAGCGATTTCCCGTTTCCTCACTTATTCCCCTGTTTCAACGGGTCAGACCAGGCCCCCATACCCACTCCCCAATAACTGAACACTACACCCCTCCTGGTATATCATCCCCAAATCAGTAACACCACTCACCCACTGCCTCGCTGAGATATGTACCACACTAGGTACGAATCGGCGGTAAAATAAATAAAGGAAAAAAAATAATATATATATCCGGGGCTCCAATAAACCTTAGGCCCCCCCCCCCCCATGGCCTAAACCAATTAGAGGTACAGTAAAACTAAACACCTTACAAAAGAGAATTTAAGCCTGCATTTAATGGAAAACAATTAAAACTTGGTGTTCCGCCATTGACTTCCAAGACAGCCTGAATTCGCTTTGGGTAGCTTGCCAAAATTGACGTGAATAAATCTTGATCGTTACGCAAATTTGCTAAAACACTTTCAATGTGTTCCGTCATTGTATCCTTCGAAAATCGATTTGCTGCAGGTTCTTGAAACAAGAGACATTCAATGTTGTTCTTTATAACTGATCCAATGTGTGCACAGACGTTCAGGTCAGGAGAATTTCCTGGCCATTCTTCATTTCCAAAGAAATAGATCTCATGGTTCCGCAACAACTGTTGAGTTGCTAATGCCTTAAAGCAGGGGGCCTTATCGTGCAGAAGTGACACCTGATCGACATCCATAACATTGTTTGGGTTTCTTAGAAAAGGAATGACATGTTGGGATAGAATAATATCACGAAAATACTGTCCATCCCAACTCTGACCATTTGGCTTCAGCACCCACATGAGCTGCTTTGCAGTGAACAAAACAAACACACCAACACAGTCTGGACTTTTTAATAATTCGCGATAATGTTCATTGTCATCGATTTCATCTGGTGGTGTGGCCCACACACGATCATTTTGGTAGTTAGGCCAACGTGTTAATAAACAAAAAATTTATCGGAGACAGATAAATGCATGAAATCATCCACATCCCAATCTTCAAGATAATGGGCAAACCACATTCTGTCATCGATGTTGAGTTTTTCTTGGCTTTGGAAGTTCATGCCAAGGTTTTAAACCTTGCCTATGACGGTAAAGTCGAATGATCTCACCACTAACGATCTTTCCTCTCAACACTTCGATATCTCTAGAAAGTTTAGCGCACATGTTTTTCCGCTTACGCGTACCGCTTTCAATGATGTCCTTTGTTTCCTGAGAGAGAGGCAAATTTGGGCGCTCAGATTTGGTTGTATCCATTTCACATTCATCCAAAGTTTTATTCCAATTTCTTTTGACGAAGTCCTCACCTCTTCGCAACTTTTTGGCAACCCATGAACATGTTATAAAGGTGGCTCCAGCATCACGAGCTTCCCGAAATGTTATTGCTCGAATGCGATCTATCACACGTTGCATCTCCGAATCGCCAATTAATTGAGAAGCCATTATATTATACTGTACACTTTATCAGCTAGAGTAATTTTAATACCTGCAATAAATAATTTTATATATTCTTATAATCACTAAAAACTACTTCGATATAAGTAAACATGTAAGCTGCAAATGGGGGGGGGGGGGGCTAAATTTTTTGGAACCCCTTATATATATATATATATATAATATATATATATTGTCGGATTTCCGACATCCGCGGATGCCAAACTTTGACATTCGGATGCGATGTTCATGCGTAAATTTGTCAGCTTGAAATTCATACTTAATTTATTAATCGACTTTCGATTTTTGGTTAGTTATAAATATTAGGTATTCGATATTATTTTGTAATTAATTTTTTACATACCCTTTTGTTTTCGCCACACAACTGTGCATTACCAGGATGCGGGACGGGGACCCAACTCGTCTCGCATCCCTCCACCCTTTCCCCACCCACCTTCCCCACCTACCACCCTTTGGGAAGTAGTGTGCTTATGACATTGTATTGTAGCATGAACAATTAATTATACAAATACACAACAGACATTGCCAGTTACATTAAACATCAAATGAATGCTGCGCAAGTTTCACTATTTGAACTGAATGCGGGGGAAATTGCTTCAAAAATAGCGATTTAGTAAATAGTACACATCAGCATCATGCAGATCCGGATGTGACATACATCGCTAATATATATACAAACTCAGAATGGTCCCCTGAGAAACTTATATGTCAAACACAGACCGTGCATGGAACAAGGAACTCTTCTGGGAAATTACATCCACTATAGTTCGAATAAGTAATGACAAATACTGTAGTTTTTTCTTTTTCATGATAGAAAGCCCAACGTGGACACCGGGTTACTCTCTGCGAGTAACCCGGTGTCCACGTTGGGCTTTCCATCATGAAAAAGAAAAAACTAGGTATTTGTCATTTATCATTACTTTTTTTAATTTATTAGTGTTTGATTTATCGTTTATTAACTTCAAGAATAGTGTACTATTCTATGGGATTTATATCCTACTAATAACGATTATCATGTCTCTATATACAGTAAGGTATTTCACGTGTGTGTGTTTTTTCTTAGTTTTGTTGTTGAACATTTACTTGAATAGGCCTCACAAAGATAACCGTTATCTTATTTTTAGCTTAAATGTTATCCGAAGTGAATTATTTTTTTTCTCGTTTCTCTTATTCCCCCTATCGTCATATTTCCTTTCAAGCATATAATCCTTGCCACCACTGTCACCCCACCTTCTCCCTCCCCCATCGACCACACACCCTAACCAGGGGGTACACCCTACTCCCTCGGGGCTCCATTTCTCTTTCTTACCTCCTCTGGTCTGGTAGGCGCCATGGTATTGCTTACGTGAGCGGTATGTTTTATGTATGAATGTGAAATGAGGGAGAGAGTTTTTTTCATCTTTAATTGGCAAAGTGGAGTGTAATGTTTGGGGAGTGTTAGGTTTTTCTTTTCTGCTTGCTTGCTTGCTTGCTTGCTTGCTTAGTGGTGGCAAGCAAACTGTTGCGTTATCGAAAGTGTGCTTGTTTCTTGATAAGGACTTCAAGATTTAGTTTACAAAATAGTGATTTTCTTTAGTATACAATAAATTTATTGCTTGTTTTCAGTGTGTGTGTGTGTGGTGTGTGTGTGTGTGTGTGTGTGAAAAAAAAGAAGTGTAGTTAATTGGTATGAAAAAGGTTTTATGATTGTAGCTTTTTTAAAAGTTCTTTTGGCCAGGAGAGTTTTTTTGAAAGACCAGATGATGGGTCGTCATCCCAGGCACTCATTTCCACCTATCATTTCATTCAAAGGTCTCGCGCCCAAATTGACAAAATTGGTAAGGGGTGTCCTTCATCTTGCAACTAAGTCCAACGTCACGATTCTTTTAGTGCGCGCGTATATATATACACACACACACACACACACACACACACACACACACACACACACACACACACATATATATATATATATATATATATATATATATACGCACGCACGCACGCACGCACGCAAAAGTCGCGTATCATAGGAATTTTCAGTGTTGATTATATTTTTTTTTAGGTAGGGGGTGGCTGCGAAATTATCAATAGATGAGAGGGTGAGCTTGGTTTTAATGCATGGAATACCAGGTACTACAAATTAATGAATCGGTACAGAATTTAAATTCTGTACAGATTCATCGGTTTGTTGTACCTGATATTCCGTACATTAAAACGAAGCTCACCCTCTCGTCTATTGTTAATTTCGCAGCCATCTCCTACCTAAAAAAAAAAAGTCAACACTGAAAATTCCTATGATGCGCGACCTTTTGGTGTCAGGTTTATCCAAAGGAAATTTGTAACTAGATGAGAAATAATTTTGTATTCTGGAAAAAAGTATATATATATATATAATTGTTCAAAAACTTCAAAGCACGTTAATGTAATTTCATTAATTGTAATTTCCTTTGCGTAGCCACCTTTCAGATACCCAAGTACATGATCGCATAAGTGTTAAGATGACATTATGGAAATTTTAGGTATATAGAGTGCGAGTTCAACAGGAAATTTTGAAATATACCCGAATGTTTAATTATAAATATCCTGAAATTTAGGTATACAATTTTGCTGAAGTTTCGTGAAAGCATTTAATACACACACACACACACACACACACGTGTGTGTGTGTGTTATTAACGTAGTTTGGGACTAAAAGTTGGACATTATTTTTAATTTTGTACTGTTTTGTAGTATAATAGTAATAATTGTTATGAATGGATTAGAGAGACTGATTCCTTTCGCATGAATAAAGCGTCATTCAGGTAGAAGAGTTCAAGGATAACTCGCTAAAACCACAAACACGTAAGAATTATTTGGATACAATTGTTGTTCCTTTCGCTTCTGAACAAATTTTTACCGGGACCATTTATTTTGTGTTGGGGGTGACGGGGGGGGGGGGGTTCGAAGACACATTAATAAAACTAATAATGAAACTTTGGTACTAATGTAGTGTTCTAGTTTTCTCTACCGGCTGCAGTCTGTGAAAAGGTGCATTTTACACGCACGCGCGCATAAAAAATGCTAAACCCTTTTTTATTATTCCCGTTTGAACAGTTTCATTCATATATCGTGAATATTCATCTCTGATAGATATATATATATATATATATATATATATATATATATATATATATATATATAATTTAATTTTTTATTTCCTTCCTCCTCCGTCTGTCTGCGTTTTCTGTGTACGCTAAGTTTCACTAAAATCGGTTTTTTAAATGTAAATCTACGCCGTTCCCGCTTATGGTCTATATTGGGAACGCCTTATATAGAGATAGCTATCTCCCTTATGTCTCTCCTAAATCCTTCCTGTTGGGGCCCTTACCGAGTGACAGAATGAGCGATCATTTATCGGTGGCGTTTGATCTGACGGAGGGCGTGGAACGGCCATTTTGGTTACAAGGGGATAGAGGGGGAGGGGGCCCCTAAATCGGCATAAAATGGTGATTCCTCCTTTTCTGATCCTCATCGCGTTCCCATGTCGCGATGAAGGCAGAAGACTACGATATGCACGGAAACGGAAAGTGTCTTTTAGAACGGATATGAGATGTACGCAACGAAAATCATCGGTTTGATATCCTTCGAGAACGACATAAAATTGTGCGCGCGCGCTTTCGCTGACATACCATTTATCGATATCAGAATGTCTTTCCCATGATTGCGTTGCGCGTGCATGCGTGAAACTCAAATCTTTTATTCTATATAACACGCAGGGTTCTTTGTGTGTGTGTGTGTGTGTGTGAGAGAGAGAGAGAGAGAGAATTGCTTCGTTATTAAAGAGAATATTTATATTGCGGATTAAGCGAGCGCATCATGCTGACGAGATAAATACTCAGGTTATAGGAACAGTTCCATTCATCAAAGAAGTTTTATAGAACCAATTTGACCTCTTGACATTCGTGCCCCGGGAAACCCGAGGGTATGGGACCGAGATTTTTAAGTCTTCTCGCGTATGTATATATAAGATTTTTCTATTCTTTCTTATACTCTATAGCCGTTTCGTCCGTTATTGTTATACTGTGGGTTTTCTGTAATGGCGCCTACAGGGTAAGTCTACCTTTATGTACAACGCCCAATCATAATTGTTTATAATTTAAATTGGTACGTGTGAAGGTTATGTAGGAATACCGACTCTATTATTATTACGCGTACTTCATTCTCTCAACCATTTTCGTATGCATGGGTCTTCTTTAATCTTTTACTCGACTTGTTTTGAATTTGGGCGATTGTTCGCCCATACCTCCATATAAAATTGTTCCATGCTGTTGTTGTGGGCTGGACATATATACAAATACATAAAGGGCTACAGTAGGGTGTGTGTGTGTGTGTGTGTGTGTAAATTCTATTTAGGTTCTCTTTGTGTCGTGTTTTTTGTTGTTCCCTATATTTTAGGGTCTTTTTTTTTTATCGTATCAAAAACTATTTAGTTGCAAAGCACGTGTAGAATAGAGACTGTAAGTTTTACATACAAAATAATATCTCTAAAATAATAATTTCCTCTATAGAAGAATAATTTTGCGTAGACGCGTGCAACAATTCTCTATTCTAAAAACCAGTTAATTAGAACAAATCCACGTATTGTACTAATTTATCTTATTTGTTGCTTTTTATATTTTTCTTTATGGCAATCGATATAGAAACTTCTCGTAAGAATCCGGTCTTCTCTCGCTTTCAAAATGTGAACTTATAACCCGAGGGCGGTCGTGAGATGCTGAAAGGCGTGCTGAATGTTTAAAGAGGGGGCAGTGGGCGTTTTTGCGGGC
>JAJOZX010001639.1:215000-300000 GCA_023014485.1 Bathynomus jamesi | reverse complement strand
ATACGAACCAATTTCCCCTGAAACCGGAAGTTTAGCCCATATTTGAAAGGAAAAGGATATCTCGTTTTAAGACCGACCACGAACCCAAATGAAGTCCGTCTGCGGAGAACGGCTTTTTTAAAAAATTAATTTAAGGAAATATCTGAGTAAAAGACTTCAAAATTTGAATTTTGAATTAAATGGTCATATTTCACACGAAGACCCGATGGCAGGGGAGATAGTAGGGGTCGGGTGGGGGGAAGAATGGGGTTAGTTTAATTGGTGTTGGATTTCAGGGACTCTTTCCATTTAGGGAGATGATGATTAAGTTATCTGGACTCTCTAAAGTCTAGAGGGAAGATGGAAACGGATGTTTTAATTTCCCTAAAATATTCAAAACAAAGCTTCGTCTATTTGTTTTTTCTTTGAACAAAGTTAGCAAAATATCTAAATCTTTAATTAAACGCTTTTGTATAATTAATAAGAACAAAAAGATGAAATTGTCTAAAATGCTTCTACTTTTGAAGTATAGAAAATTGTTTCTTCAAAAGATTCGATTTTATATTTGTCTCGATCCCTTCGTCGTTTTGATCAATGATAGCCGTCCTTCGCCTCTTACTTTAGAATGAAAAAGGAAACTAAAAAAGGTTTTGTAGGATATATATGTAGGATATATATACTGTATATATATATACTGTATATATATATATATATATATATATATACTACTGTATATATATATACTGTATATATATATATATATATATATATATATATATATATATTATATATATATATATATATTCGCTGGTCTCTTCCTCCAGAGTTCTTGAGGGGATGAAAGCTCTACATAAGATGGGTAACTAATATAGTTTTATTTGCATTGTATTATATTCCACCCGCGTGTTGATAATTATAGATAAGCGGAATATAATTCGTTTAACGCATTTTCTTCTACTTTAAAATAACGAATTGTCCAGCAGCAGTAGTTTCTCGCGTTACGCAACATTCCGGGGTGGGGTGAGAGCGGGGGGAGGAAAGACTCCTCGGTAAGTGGCAATTACTCTGGCCCATTAGCCACGGTCTCCCGAGGAGGGCGCAACGTGTGCCGAAAGCTCAGCTTGACACGTGCACATTTCTTAAAATTTGATAATGCTTATATTTAAAATGATTCGCAGGTGAACCGACATCTGCTTTTAAGATGTTTGTCAGGTGCTCCGCGTCTGTTCCTCCTACGTGCGGAGGAGGCACATGCCAAGATGCGTTTAATTTTTGTAGTTATTCGCTTTTGATAAAATATTTTAATATTTAAATTGTTGCAAAGATGCGGTGTCGTGTACAAATAACGAAGCGGGTGCGCGCATCTGTTTTTTGTTGCGTTTATATTATAAGCATTTAGTTCTGCTTTATCTCGCAAATATTATTAAAACTTGTTTATCATCCTATACGCAATCTATTTTGACCTTCCGTTCAGCTTTCTCTTAACAGTTCTTCCATAATAAATTGAGCGGAAACTAGCGGTGTGTGTGTGTGCGCGCGCGCGTGTGTGCGATAGCAACGGTAATAACAAGGATAGTGGTGAGAAAAACTCGGATACTTGCAGGAATAAAGACGGAAAAACTAAAGTGGATTATAAAGAGGTACACTGGAGAAATTGAAATTATTATTACAAAACGAGGAAAAGGGTATTAATTTGTCCAAATTTTATTCTGAGTTTGGTTTTTGGGAAGTACAACGTAGTCTTTAAATTCTATTCAATTTGAGTTAGTTTTTTCGTGTTGAGTCTACAGATATACAAAAAAATATTATTCTAAACTAAATACAGGCCTGTATACGGACGGTTTGCGATTGCGGATACTTGTTTTTTGGTCTAGTTTGTGTAGAGCAAGCCTGAGGTAGTACGAGTATGACTGATTGATATGGGTAAATTTGTGCTGCCTTGGGAAGGAAACACAAACTTGCGGTGCAACTTGCTCCTGAAAAATCATGTACCAGGACCGATAATAACTCGGGGTATATGCGATATAAACTAACGAAAATTTCAATCGATTCAATACGGATATGGATGGTCTTTTAACTAGACTAACACAGTGTATTATTGCTTTCACTGGTGATGAACCATATACGAAAGCCTCATCAGTACTTTGACCCCCCTATTTGCTTGGCAATGCTGCTACTAGCTGCTCATACCCTGAAATGGGCGGATGGGCGCAATGGTGTTCTATATAAAATGTTTCTCTTCCATGTAAACTATGAATGCATCGATGATTTCACACACACACACACACACACACACACACACACAGTATATTTCACGAGTTTTTGTATCGAGCATACATAATAGGAAGAAAATTTAATGGTTTCCTTTATTTATTACAACACGCCAACCATCTGTCCCTGCTCAGATGGGTTTCCGTTAAGCCATCCTTTGATTCTTGGTGTAAGAGAGACGACGCGAAGGAAGTCTTCTGGTGAATGTTTCATTCTTTTATTTAGTCTTTTTTTTTTTTTTTTATTCTGGAGTAGTTTGAATGGAACGCATTGCATTCTTTAGCTTTGCTCTAAACGATATTTTAAATTTTGCACTATGGAAAAAAAATTTGAGCAACGCTTCTGTATGTATGTGGTCAAGACGCTGGGTTGGTCGAAAGATTGAGTTCTGACGAAGATTAATTTCTGACTTCCCTCCGTGGTAGGTAGGTCGTGGATAGGATTCCACATCAAGCTGTAGGTCTAAGGTGAGGATAAATAGTTTGACCGTCAGAATGAATGAACAATTCTGGCGGAAACAAAACTAATTTTTTTATGTATATATTTGTGTCTAATTGTTTTAATAAAGGTGTTCTCTTAAATTATTGGGTAAAATTTTAAACTAATTTAAATGCTAGTTTGTTTAACCTACATTTTTATCCAACTTTAAAAAGTACTTTTATTTTAAATTGATAAGCCAATCATCATTTCATTCTCTTAAACCATCTTTTCCTGAATTTCAAACTGAGAAATCGGATTGGTGGTTAAACACTAAAAATTTTACACATTTTCTTTTTAGTAAAGGTTACACAGTTGCATGGCTAAGCATATTTTTAATGATTATTTCAGAGTGAATATGCTGTTGTTGGCGTGTCGTGGGTAACTTGCCTTGTGTATATATATATATATATATATATATTATATATATATATATATATAAAATCTTTCTCATATTCTTTCTCACTAGAAACATTTATTTATTTTGAAACGATGGCCTGTCTGTTTCTCATATAGTGTAGAGGTAACCACCCGGGATCTTCCGATTGCCGGTCAGATATGATAACCACTACACCATGGTCCTCACTCGATCAGAAGTCGTAATTCTCCTACATACGCGCAGAAACCAATGCCCCAAGGGGGGCACCTTCCGCATGCCGCCACCTATATATACACACTTCAACTGCAAAGAACACGCAGTATAATTAACGTAAAGAACTTCTGATCGAGTGAGGACCATGGTGTAGTGGTTATCATATCTGACCGGCAATCGGAAGATCCCGGGTTTGATTCCCGGGTGGTTACCTCATTTTTTCATTTGTTCGTTCTCCCTCATCTTGCGCGGAATGTTCTCCTATACAAGCGTCGTTCTTTACGTTGATATATATATATATATATATATATTATATATATATATATATATATATATATATATATAAAATTTATTTTGTCTCCTTCGTATTATATATATATCACACACACACACACACACACACACACACACACACACATAGTGCATGGAACAAGGAACTCTTCTGGGAAAATTAAATCCACTATATTTTGAATAAGTAATGGTAAATGACAAATACTAATTTTTCTTTTTCATGATGTTAGCCCGACGTGCGAGTGACCCGTTCCATATGTCGGGCTAACATCATGAAAAAGAAAAATTATAGAATCTCATTTACCATTACTTATTCGAACTATAGTGGATTTAATTTTTCCAGAAGAGTTCCCTGTTGTATGCACGGTCTGTGTATAACATAAAAGATCTCGGGATACCATTCTGAATTCTATTATATATATAATATATATATAATATATATATAATATATATATATATATATATACCCCATGGCCGGAGGCAGGCGAGGGTACAATTATATTTGTTGTAGAAGGACTTGCCTTTCGGCACCCCTTTGATCACTGCAAGTTGGCCCACGGTCAAGGAATATATATATATAATAATATATATTATATATATTATATTATATATATATTTATATATATATATATATTATAATATATATATATATATATATATTATATATATATATATATATCCTTGACCGTGGGCCGACTTGCAGTGATCAAAGGGGTGCCGAAAGGCAAGTCCTTCTACAACAAATATAATTGTACCCTCGCCTGCCTCCGGCCATGGGGTATATATATATCCTTGACCGTGGGCCGACTTGCAGTGATCAAAGTGGTGCCGAAAGGCAAGTCCTTCTACAACAAATATAATTGTACCCTCGCCTGCCGCCTGCCTCCGGCCATGGGGTATACCTTGTTTCTCGATAGATAGATTCCGCGTGTGGGAACATGTGGTTGAAATATTAGCGTAGAAGGAATGGCCACAACATTTCACTTTCCTTTCAAGGAACAGGAAATGGAGTTTCGGGTTTGGCGTCTCCTCCAATTTTTATTTTTAAGTGTATTTATTATTATGATTGTTATAACTTTAAAAGTTATAAATATTGGAATAGTGTTCACTGTTATTCTTGTTATAGGTTTAAATATTTTACTAGCGTTTATTATTAATTTGTTGAGTTAATTTTAAGTAGTCACCACTTAACTGATTAAGTAATCAAGCATATACTGTGTATATAACCTTGATTTTGCTTCCACCGGAATTCTTCGTTCTTACAAGCTTTTAACGTGGAATCCGAACCCCACCCCACCAGCAGCCCAGCTTCTTCTTCACTAGGCTAGCCAGGGGACACACACTATATATATATATATACACGGTGAACCAAAAGTAGGTGGACAGTAGGTTGAATACAGTTTGTTATATTATATTATAACTATGGTGTTCATTATAACTATGGTGTTTGTGTTATATTATATTAAATATTATAACTAAATTTATTTAAATTTTATTTTGTATTATAGTATACAAAAAAATTAAATATGTATTCTCAAAATAAACGTTATCATTTACTGTCCACCTACATTTGGTTCACCCTATATATATATATATATATATATATATTATATATATATATATATATATATATAAAGCACACCGGACAAAAAATTAGTCACCCCTAATAGCACCGATAGTAGGAAGTTCAAGGTCACACAGAGGGCGCTGATGTAGCATTGGTAAGTGACAAGTAGCGGTGACGTAGCACACAGGATCAGATCTGTTTCGTGAGGTGGTGAAGAACAAAGTGTGTGTTGGATATAGTCTGCAAAATGGGTCGTGAGGCAGACGTTACTCAGTGGCAAAAAGGAGCCATCGTGTTTGGCAGAGCCCACGGACACAAAATGTCTGAAGTAACCCAATTTGTTGGTGTGTCAACGCGTACTGTCCAGCGAGTTTACAAAGAGTGGTGTAGTTCGCAATCAACTGACAATCGACGGCGTAACTGTGGCCGGAAAACAATTCTCGACAATAGGGGCCGCCGCCATGTTTCTCGTCTAGTAACTGCAAATCGTTTTCAAAACAGAGAACAATTGCTCCAAGAAACCAATGAGGTTCTCCAGCGACCAATTTCCGAACGGACATTGCGACGAGAACTGCATGTGATGGACATCTGGAGCAGGGTACCACGGAAGAGGCCGCTGTTAACAGCAAGTCACAAATTGGCACGTTATAAATGGGCTCAGAGGCACAAAAACTGGACTGCGGCAGATTGGAAATGTGTAATTTGGTCCGATTGGTCCCGTTTTTGTTTGTTCTCCAATGATGGGAGGCGACGAGTACATCGCAGGTCCAATGAAGCCTTTAATCCTGAATGCGTCAAAGGTGGTGTTCAGGCTGGAAACAGAAAGTGAAGCGCAGGAATAGACACCCACGGACTCTGGCGAAACTTCGGGACCGGCTGATGAACGAGTGGCAGCAAATCGATGTTCAGTACATGCACAACCTCGGTCTCTCTGCCTCGCCGGATTCGTGCGGTTATCAAGGCCAGAGGCGCCGTCACACGTTATTAGGTACATTCTGAGAGGGGTGACTAATTTTTTGTCCGGTGTGCTTATATATATATATATAATATATATATATATATATATATATATATATATATATATATATAAAATATGCGCCTCGGTGTTGCAGTGGTTAGCGTTGCTGACTACGAATCCATCGACCCAGGAATCAAGACCCGGTGACGGCAGGCGGCGCGCAGCAAAACCCAGCTGTTCATCCTTCCACACAATAAAAAAAAAAATTGGTTGGTAGATAAATGGGCACCCTAGTGATTAACACACTGGCCTACTTACGCTTTTCGCGTCAAAACTCTATCCTACCTGTGAGTATTGTCATCTTATTCTTAACGCATGTAGTGTCAGCTGTGACGAGGCTCAGATCAACTTGACGCGTTTCGCGTAAGAAGTGACCCAAGGGTAGGATAGAGTTTTGATGCGAAACGCGTTAGTAGTAGTCCAGTGGGCTGCTGGTGGGGCGTGGTTTGGATTCCACGTTAAACTGTAGGTCTAAGTAGAGTAACAAGCTTGACCTTCGTCAGAATGAACAATTCGGGTGGAAGCAAAACTAAGGTTAACCAAGGATAATATATATATATATATATATATATATATATATATATATATATAATATACTGATGCAAACTAATATCTTGGAAATCATGCATTCAGGATATTTCTTGGTTTCATAAATTACTTCGACGAAAATTTCAATGCTTTCCTGCATCTCCCCCCCCCCCTAATTCTGTGTGCGCGCGCTCCGTTACCGTAATTTGAAGTTGGAGGTAATTTGTATAGGAATTTTTTTTTCTTTTACAACCGTACAGCAAAGGTTTTTTAATGTTTTTTATGACCCCTTTTGCAACTGTTTTTAACGTTTTTAATGTTTTTTCTGTATTTTCCATTGTATTCCCCCACTTTTTTTCTATTTCGTAATATGTGTACCTTACTTTTATCTTCATGTAATTTTAAGTACTATTATTTTGTTTGGGATAAGTTCGCTACTTTTGTTGCTATAGCAACACCTCAAACTCTCCCTACTTTTGTTCGCAGATTCTCGCTTCACATCGTATCCTCCATCCATGGTAGCGGCGGCGGCTGTGGCATCGGCAGTGCAAAGTATTTTACCCAGGCAGTGCGAAGACTCCCAAGACGAAATGGACCCTAGTAGGCATCCCGCTGCTCGAGGGGGCTCTTGTAGTAACAGTAGTAGTAGTAGTAACGGTTGTGGCGGCAGCGGCGGCGGCGGCAGCATCAGTAGTAGTAGCAGCAGTAACAGTAGGGGGGACTATCACCATTCATCGGAACAGTCTTCCACTTCGAGGGGAACGATCAATAAAAGGTTTATGCAAAATCTTTACCATCGTCTTCATTCCATCACCCAAATAGATACGGTAAGCATTTAATAAACACGGGATACGCCTTTCAAAACCTTTAACTAAACCTTATACTTATAGGTCCCTATTGTAAGTCGGGTTTAATTGGGAGTTTGAATAGAACGGTGGTGTGTAATGCGTAAAATCGAACAACGTATTCACCTTATCAAAGATTAAAAAAGGGACGAAGCATCTGGTTAGGAAAAAAAAAAAGCTTTCAAATTTTTCCCCCCACTCAGTTCTTGCCAGAGGCTCCATATAAGGGTAATAGTTTCAAAACAGCTGGGACTAACTCTCAACCCAGGGACAAACAATGAGAATAGGCTAGTCTGAAAAGAAAATTGGCACAAAACGTACTCAAATTCCCCCTTCACCCCTCCCTTCTTTCAGGTTTGCTTTTTGTTGCAGATTCATATTCATTCATTCACGATGTTTGGGAATAGAATTTTAATACTAATTTAAATCGTACATTGAATAGTACGTTTCTCAAATTGTCTTTGAGCGTAGTTAGCAACATTTATTTTTTAGCTTTTCATAGCAAAAAAGTTTTTTTCAATCACTATCTCGTAATGGGTTCGGTTATTGTTTTGCTTATTTTTAAGACACTATATTAAAGTCGGTAATTCATAACGAAAAATCCATATACGAAATGTTATTTATTATTAGTAATTTTATAGCGTAAATGACTTAAGAATATACGAGGTGGTCCCCCATAAGTCCGGTTTCGTAGGAAAATTTATTTTAAATTAAATTTACGAAAGTAATAATTAGAACTAAAATAAATGTTCAAATCGACGTCTTGTTTTGACTTTGTTTTTTTGTGTTGCGGGTAGGCCTCCGCCTTTTCCTGAGAACCCTTACCCGCAACAAAAAAAAAAAAAAAATCCCGAAACAAAACCTCTAATTTATTGTGTTTGTAAATTTAATTAAAAATAAATTTTCCTATGATGCTGAACTTAACGGGACACCCTGTATAACTCGATTTAATCGTATTTCATCATACTAAATTTGTATTTGAAAGCTCCTTCTGACAATGAAAAGTTCATAAAAAAAATTACACCAACCAAATATCGTAAATGTAAAAAATAGTATTATTTGGTAAAACTTGGGAAGTGTTGGGGATTCAAATTGGCATTTATAAGTATATATTATTAGTTAACACGCACTTCATATTTCATGACATCGTGATTTGTTTATACTTTTTTTGTCTGAAAAATGTTAAAAGGTTTTTCTTGTTTCTTTAGTTTTCTTTTATTCGACTTTAAAATGATTCGATTCCTTTGGGACTTACCCTTTCATCGCATTCCTAACCTCTGCTTGAGTTCAGTTGGATCTAGTGTTTGTTGCTTTTGCGATACCACACACTATAAAATGATCTGCTTGGGTCGATCTCGAATATTGAAAAAGGGAGAATGGATTCGAATTACTGCTGGGAACCAGATTATTGTATCAGCAACTCGAGTTTAATTGTGTGTGTGTGTGTGTGTGTGTGTGTGTGTGTGTGTGTGTGTGTGTGTGTGTGATTCGTTGTCCTTGTAAGTTAGGTAGGCTTGTGTTTTCTTGTAAATCATATAATTTTTTTTTTTTTTTTTTTAAAGCGTGAATTGCTGCCATTCATCGACACCCTATAAACCATTACTCGTTTTAAACAATCGAATTGTCATATACTTTAGTTCAGCACGAGTAAGTTCTTCGAATACTTTTATTATAAGTACGGAAATAGTGCTGAACTTCTGTTGAAAATTCTAGTTACGAGATTGTACACTTATGATACTTTTCCTCACTATATATATCTTATATCTTCACGGAAGTGTTTGGATTGTATCGACGGTAATAAATAGTAAAAAAAAAAACCTTTTGATAACTAAAAACCGCAAGGTAAAAAAAAAAATAGTAAGTTATTCAATTCGTAAGTAATCCTGAAGTTTAGTAATCGAAAGCGCTGGAGAATTCTTTCCAATACAATATTTAATTAGAGAGATGAAAATCTTTGATTTATGTACCATTGATGTGTAATTTGGTTAGTATTAATCTTATTTTGATTGTTGATGTGCTGTGGTTACAGTTTGTTTTTGTTTAAATTGATAAGTTTGATAATTCACACACGTAAAATTATGCTGTACAATGGAGAAGTGGATTTGACAGCAGAATAAGTAGCTATAGTATTTTAAATTATGAAGTCTATACTCGTTTTAAACCAAATGTGGGCTTCCTCTTTGTTTATTTATATAATAATGTACATTATTTTGTATTTGGGTCTTGGTCGCATCTGTTTAGCGATTCTATTCGCGTAGAAGACCAAGTTCGATTCACTTTTCATAAATGTTATCGAAGAAAAATCGCAAGTTGTCATCCAGGTTTAACCTGCCCTTTAATACTCCCATTCCCTTTAATTAATCCTTATAAAGCTCCACCCACCCGTTCCTCACAGGCCAAATAAGGCTCGCCATTCTAATTACATTCTTTAATCCCAAATACGGTGCTGGGATGAGTGATTTGAACTTTGATGAGAATGGAGTCTGAATTATTTAACTCTCTCTCTCTGTCTCTCTCTCTCTCTCTCTCTCTCTCTGTCTGTCTGTCTCTGTTTTTTAGTGTTCGTAGATATTATTTATTTGGGTGATAATTAATTCTTGTTTAAATTATTACGATGTCCCTGTTGACTTGCTGTTAGTGGTTTACGCCAGCGCAATATGTTAGGGAAGATGTATCCGTATTAGGTCAACAACGGTTGCTTCATATTTTATGTTCTCAATGGTATAGGCTGTTAACGTTTATTTTTAAGTCGGCAATTATTTTATTAATTCGCACATTTTGTGTGTTAGGCGATTAAATGGAAAGGTTAAAGATTAGGCAAGTAAGGAACCCACATAGTCTTGCGTATGTAACTATCAAAAGTGAAAACTACACATTTTTACCATAAAATTGCCATTGTTACTTATTTTACGTTTAAATGGGGTTCTCGGGATCATTGAGGGGGCGGAATGATAAAAGAAAGCTTCGTATTTAAGTTAAGAATACTTCTATACCGTTAAAACCTTAATTATTCTTATGTTTTATCTTCTTTCCGTAGGATTGCCTCCGAGAATGTCACAGACAGATAGAAATTTGGACCCAAACCAATTCGGGTAATTCGGAAAGCCCTTTATCCGTCACACCTACTGACGTGCAGGACGTGGTTTTTTGAGGAAGGAGACGTCGTGAACGTCATTAAATGGACGTCACCTGACGTGCTCTCTCTTCATTCGTCAGCAAATGACTGCTCAGTGGCACTCACTCTATGTACCTTCGTTGTCCCTGGGAAGGGATTTTTTTTTTTTTTTTTTCTTGACTGGGACCAATTAACGCAGTATCCCCGTTGAACGCGCGCGTCGTACAACAAAAGCCCCCCCTCCCTCCCTCCCCGAGTCTTGTCGAAGTGTAACGAAAAATACCTCTCGGTCCTAGCAAAAATCTCGTTCTTGCAGCATCCATATTTTTGAGAATAAGGATCTTAATAGATTTTTCAGTAACGTCATTTGAACTTTTTTTTTTTCCTTTCTATTTTTGCTGCTGTTTCTGCCTTTTAAAAAGAAAGAGGTTAATATATACACGTATATTTTCTCGAATTATCATACCCTACGAGCAGTCATTAGTTATCAAAATGTTGGCAATTTCACTCGTATATTTCCAACATTTGATTTACTAAAAATATATTTCGCCTCACCCATCATACCTCAATTAAACCGATGCAATCAAATAGATAACTTTATTTATGAAAACTTAATTTATTATATTAAGGTCTTGTATTGCATCTTGTTCCATTTTTATACAATAGTCATTCACAAGCCCTACTTTTTCTCCTCTTTCATTATTTTTTTTTTTTTTTTTTGTTATAGACTTTGGTTAATATTCTATACCGCATTTCGACAAATCAGTATTTTTAGCTTTGCAGGTTTTGTTATACAAAGATAAATCATGAGTGTATGTAAATATATATATCAATTAATTAATAATACATCGAACTGTGTTGCAGATTATACTTAAAAATAAAAAAAATATTTTAATGTTAAATTTTAAGTAGTATCGAATTTTAATGTATTATTTAATACTTAGTCGCTTCATAGTTTTTATTACCAAATGCAACGATAATTTAAGTTATTAGTTGATATAGGTATAACCCAGTTAAAGGTGTTCACCTATAATTTTGCTTTTTTTTTAACTACTTAAATGCGTTATTAGTATAGGTATTTCACGTGTAAAGGTAATTTACATACCTATTGCTTCTAATAAATATATATATATATATATATATATATATATATATATATATATAATATATATATATATATATTGTCTCAACAGTGGTTTCATCGGTTTATAATTTGTAGCAAAATTTCATTCGGATTTGTAATTAGAACCTGTTTGAGAGAAGGGGTTCCATATTGTAAAAGGCTTTATTTTATTCAGCGATGTGTCACCCCCCTGGTTAGTACTGTAGTTATGGAAAAGGTTTCTGATATAACTTTTATTTACAATAGGGGTATCCAAATGCTAAGTGTGTGTGTGCGTGCGTGTGCGTGTGTGCGTGGTGTACACAATATTGATTCAATTTCTTTCCTAATTATACTTCTCTTACATCTGTGATCATCTCTTTTTAACTTTTACTTTTAACTAAAACTGTTTACAGATAAGAGTTAAATAAATGTGATATAAAATAAGGACTCAAAATATTAGCGTAGTTTTTCAGTTTAGAAATTTGGTTCTCGAAGTTAAAAGATAAAGCGCCGTCCCCCCCCCCCCCCCCCCCCCTGTCTCTCATTCCCATGTCATTCTTCGTCCAAAAACGAGGGCATTGAAAGTGGGAATCTTAAATAGCGTCTTTCTCATATCGATTCGCTCCCATTTGTATCCTATCGGATTTCCTACTTCTAGGAATAGAGGTCCATTTGAAAACGCCTCTGACCCTTAATTGTATCATGGACTACTTACTGCAATCCCAAACAGGAATGTTTTCCAAAATTTAAAATGCCCACTTTCGGACCACGAATGAGTGTGGGAATGATTGAATCTAGGATATAGAGAGAAATGTACTGAAATATTTAATTCCCTTTAAATAGAGCAAAAGGGATAATTGTACATTTTTTTTTTTTTTCCCTGTACAGTTTATTGTAGAATCGAGTTACAGGTCATTTCAGTACTTTTTCTTTTTACCGGAACCTATTTTAACTTCATCCGAAATGAATAATTGGACTATACTTTATAAAATGAATTTAATTGTATTTAGGTTTTAATTTATATCCTTAAAATTAGTAGAGTACTCTTAATATGTTAAGCCTGTATTGAAAGAGAGAGAGAGAGAGAGAGAGATTCGGTACACAAAACTACACATATATATATCGTATATAACTTATAGCATTGCATTTATAGTCTTATTTTGAACCATCTATTATATAATGCTTAATATACAGCTGCGCCCTCTGTTATTCACGTTTTAAGTTTGGCTTGGCACACCTGGCCTATTCTGCTAGTAATTTGTTTTTTAAAAAACTACCTCAAGTGCTGGGGTGATGGGGTTCATTTGTTGCCATACATTTCTTTAGTTATAGTGGAGCCTTCAAAATTACCGCTCCATTAAGAGTCAGTACAAGTATTGTTTATAAATATATTTTACACAGTTTAGTCCGGTTATGTACCAAACACGTTAATGTACTTTCATGTTGTGTATATTCAGATTTTATTCTCGCGAACTCGAGTTTGGATGGCATTTATCGCTTTCATGATCTTGTAGCCATTCTTTTTAATAACTTATTCTTAAAGCCAGCAGTTCATTTATACACATTCTCGAACTGCTACATTTAAAGCGAGATTTTTATTTTTTTTTTATTCGCTCGCTCGTTAATGTATGGCGCATTTTATAGCACTCCTGATGTATATCAAAATCCGTGTTCCAGTAATTCTTACAATATGAAATTAAGATTATTAAACCCCATCAGTTCAATGTTTTCATAATTCATTCAAGATACATACTTTAATATTTGGGAAAAAAGCTATATATGCTTTGGTAGGAATCATTGTTTTAACACGTATAATAAATGAAATGTGTAACTGAGGCTTTTGTAAAGTTTGAGATGTATTAAGATTTTTTGAATTACTATATACTACTATAAGGTTACATTTTTATATTTAATACTGAAGCAACAAAGCTTTTTTTTTTTCTACGCTTACTTATACCGTAATGAATTATGTTATGTATGTACAGGTTGTATTTTATTTCCTTTAATCAGTCTGGGTGGGCTGTTCGTCAGGTATAGTCACATACTTAACACGATCGAGGGTGGGGACATCGTGAAAGACGTTCTCGGATAGATCTTGGCCGCGTTCAGACTTCAGGATCAGTCAGTAAATTAAATTTGAAGTTCCGAAGAACCTAAACTCGTGTCAATCATTTATACGATATAAGACTTTCTTATAGCTAGGAAGTAATTTGTACGTGGGTAAAAGGCATAATCCACTCGATTATGTTGCTAATCAGGGTTGAAGCCTCCTGGTAGCGTCGTAGGTCTTTGCTCGCTTTCTTGAGACCACCTCTGCCCTCGTTTTCAGTAAGCCATGCCACATCCCATTTTAGGTCTCACCAAACGTACGCGATTCGTCGTAGCGCTCGCGGATCACGGTTAATTACTTCCTTAGTCATCTATACGTAGTTTAGGGTTAGAATACAGTTCGCGCGATGAGTGTGCGCACACTGAGACCTCTCTTGTTTGTTTGTTAAGTCATGAGCATTCTGAATCAACCAAAAATAGCAAATAGTTTGTTTCACTATTTTACCTCATGGACTAATCACATTTTAAAGTGTTTAATAAATCTTTACTCTCTTCTTTACAGTACTTTAAGAGGCTGGTTTTTATTACTTATATAGGCCAACTGATTTGCTTTTTATATTCATTAAAAAAGTTACTTTGTATCACTTTGTCATGAAAGTACTTTATATATTTATGCGTTGATTTTAAGTTAATGCACTTCCATACCATTTGTAAACTCTAATTTGCATCATCTTTGTATATAATATAAATATAATATTGCATTTTCCCTTCCTGTATCTGTAAAATATCTTTCAAATTTACTAGCCAGCTTCTCTTACTATATAAATATATCCTTATATTACTCAGGTTTTACAAGCCTTTCGTACCTTTAAAGCATTAGACAAGTTAATTTACCAAATTATTTAAGAAGTAATTATGCCAAATGAATTAAAATCTGTCTTTACATACGTTATTACTGCTGCTGAGTGCGAATGGCTATATACATCCAAAATGTATCGAGATATTTTGTACATAATTTATATAAAATAAATATATTTAGGAATTTGTACTTGTTCTTCACCGGAATAGAATTTTTATTTAAAAATGCCTACCATTCCATCGCAAAAATAATTGGAGAAAAGTTACCAAGAGGAAATAACAGGAATACTTGCCATGCCTAACATATATACATACTTTTCAAACCCCAAACCACTACAAAGGGTTTTCGCCATTATATAAGAATGCAATCAGCTAATTCCATATACAGTCGGTCCAGAAAATCCTGTTATGAAACTTTTACTAATCCCCCCCCCCCCCCCCCCCCCCCCCCCCCCCCCCCCCCCCCCCCCCCCCCCCCCCCCCCCCCCCCCCCCCCCGCAAAATAATTTTTTTATACCAAAATTTGGTTCAACAGACACCCATCTGGAAAAATTAATCAGAACAGTTTGTGCGTATAATTTATTAAGTGGTTGAGTAACTGTCTAATATATGTCTAAATTCATGTAAGCATATGAATATAAAATACAACTAATTACTGTAGGATATTGTAAAAATAAATGGAAAGAGCTCTAAACTAACTTACTTATACTTAATATGATTATAATTTTAGCTCCATCTGCACGCCAATTATTTGAAGTTCATGGACACGACTGAAAGAATTGATGTAAAGAATTAGTTTCGAACTTCGTTGTATTTTGTTTCTATTTTCTGTATGCTTTTTAAGTAACTATCTAATTCTTTTATTATTTTGGACGAGAAGCTTGTTCCATCTTTCACAAAACATACTTAAGCTGACGCGTCATTCACCAACAGCTCAAGTACCTTTCAGAGATACTGTACGGCGTATAGTAGCTTCGAAGATTCCATACAGTACCCAATAGATGATCACATTTGTTCACGGTGTTAGTAAACAAAGCGTCAGCATGATTATATAGAAAATTAGGTGGTTTGTTTTTTCTCCTAAATGGGATAGGATACTAGTACCAAGAAGGTGTCCATAAAATTAAGAGCAAAAGGGGCACAACTTAAATCAAATATGACGGTCAGTTTACTAAGAATTTTATATTAAAGTTAAATTTATTACAAATTCTCCTGAAACCCAAATTTAAAACTAAATGCTTTTGGCAAGTAGTAAATTTTATATAAAAATAGTTGGGTACTCGTTAACCCTTTGCCTGTCCCGTGCATCACATGTGATACATGCATCACATATGATACACAGAGCGCATCATAAATAATATTTAGTGTGATACATTCTATGATCACATAATGAGGCGATGCGTGGAAGAAGGGCGACCTAGCCATTTTTGGCGAAAATGAATTATTGCTGATTTTCAGTAGCTTAATATATTAAGCTACTGAAAACAGCAATAATTCATTTTCGCCAAAAATGGCTAGGTCGCCCTTCATCTACCTAATTGTCGATAAATACCTCTCCAACTTAAAATGCATTTTTCTCAAAGATTTGATTTTGGCTAGGTTGCCCTTCTTCCACGCATCGCCTCATATTACCCACCAACTAAACCAAATAAACCTCCTATAACCAAAAGTCTGAAAACAAGCATGGACGTTTGGACCAAACTTATGAAAATGCTTTGGACAGGCAAAGGGTTAAGTTACTTTTCACTACCTCAACCTTTTCCCAGACCTAAGCAGGTCACTAGGTGCACCTGCCACTACTTCACCATCAAGAACAGAATACTCTAAGAACCCCAACAAAGCAAATCTAATTCATAACACAAGTTCAGTTCCTTTCCGAACAAGGTTCAAACTGCAGTAAAAATACTCGACTTATAAAAATATTAAAATTATAAAATGGCCAGGACATAATCTTACCCTTTCTCTTTTCACGAGTACAGTCATTTGTTCACCTTCAGTTTGGGGAGTGATGTAGGCGTACTTCAAAATACAACCAAGGTTAACCATGAGGCAGGTGGCTCTAGAAGATTCTTTTGAAAGAAAGAAGCGTTTATTCGATGAGAGAAAACCGCAATGAAACATGGTAAAAAAGCGTGCCAGGTGGAAACACTATTGGACTGGGATTATCTGTACAGTTTCAAGTAACGATTAATCGAGTAAAACCAGGGTTCATTTTGATTTCTAAATTTATACGTAATAGTAAACAATAAAAATACAGGGTGTACATAAAGTCAGGATCTATTTTTGTGAAGCACTTGGAAATTATATGGAATTCAATCATAAAATGATAGTGGTAACATTTATTAAATAATTAAGAGTAGGATTCGACGTGACGCCCATCAGTATCCCTGCACAGCTCAAATCGTTCCGCAGCATTTCTAAACACATTCTGGAGCATTTGCGGGGTTATGTTATCTGCAGCAGTTCGTATACGTAAGTTTTCAAGACTCGTAATCTTTGTCTGATAGACGTGCGATTTGATAAAGCCCCATGCAAAGAAATCTAAAGGGGTTAAATCTGGTGATCTCGCTGGCCAAGGTCTTTGGTTGCTTCCGCGTCCGATCCAGCGATTTGGAAAACGTCCATTTAGATAATCCTGAACAATTTTGGCATAGTGACAAGGAGCACCATGTTGATAGACGACGGTACTAACAATCCTATCCCCGTCGTCTATCAACATGATGGTGCTCCTTGTCACTATGCCAAAATTGTTCAGGATTATCTAAATGGACGTTTTCCAAATCGCTGGATCGGACGCGGAAGCAACCAAAGACCTTGGCCAGCGAGATCACCAGATTTAACCCCTTTAGATTTCTTTGCATGGGGCTTTATCAAATCGCACGTCTATCAGACGAAGATTACGAGTCTTGAAAACTTACGTACACGTATACGAACTGCTGCAGATAACATAACGCCGCAAATGCTCCAGAATGTGTTTAGAAATGCTGCGGAACGATTTGAGCTGTACAGGGATACTGATGGGCGTCACGTCAAATCCTACTCTTAATTATTTAATGAATGTTACCACTTTATCATTTTATGATTGAATTCCATATAATTTCCAAGTGCTTCACAAAAATAGATCCTGACTTTATGTACACCCTGTATAATGACTGCCACAATGCCGCATGTGAATAGGCTATATACTGGATATTTAAACTGGCCAAAACTGAAGGGGCAGTGCATCGTTATAAATATGAAAGTCTATCTGTTTCTTCGACAAAGTTGAGAGATTATACATCCCGACAAAATTTTACATAAAAAAAGTTAGTAATACACTTCTCGAGTGTATGGAAGAAAGGGAAATGCAAACATAATTTAAATTATCACATAAATATCTATGGAAGTTTTTGCAAGGACTCTCTTAAATAGAAAATAAATTAATATCTAAAGTCATTCGTGAACGAAGGTCCTCAAAGACTAAGAACGTAATATGTGAAGTCTTTTACTGACTAATTGCCAAGGTGTAAACCCTCTGGCGGAACAACATCAAGGTCACTGACGTCGAATATACTTAACCCTTTAACTGCTCCTATCGAGTATACTCAATTTTTATACAACTTCCTGTAGTGCTCTGATCCAGTGTACTCAATTTGAGTTTTTGTCGATCACTGAAACCCAGCACACTGATTCAATGATGGCACTGAGGTGAAACAGTTAAAGGGTTAAGGAAGTAAAACTAAAAATGGATTAACAAAGTACGAGGTAGATGAGAAAGAGCGAGACGAAGAAGAAATGATACGAATGGAATTAAGGAAGTGGAAATGAAAAAAAAAGAGGAAGGAGGCCAGCCTCTTCCACGTGAAGTCTTATAACACGTGATTTTATGTAACAAATCATTTTGCACTTAGATTAGCTTTTAGGAATTAGAAATAAGCTCTGTTAATATATGAAAATAGTTTCCTTGGACTGCAATTTATTTGGTAATGATGAATGTACTCAAATCTTTTAGATACGGAAAGTAAATGCGAATTCATATAAAAAACTAACAGATATCAGATTTCATATTCCTGCCCATCCCTCCAAAGTGATGGGAAAAATAGATGTTTGTTTTTCCTCCTTTCATACTTTACGCTAAATTTCTTTTACCCTATAGTGTAATCAACAATAGAATGACAAACGCATTTTTTAACAGTCCACCCTATTTCTTACCAAGTTCGTCAACGATTTGAACTTTAATATTGCATTCTTCACACTGTGGATATTTCTTGCCGTATGCCATACAAAGGACGCAAGGTTTCACTCTCTCGCAGATACTTGCAGAATATATAGATTCATCGCAGTATTTTCCTGTAAAACTACAAAACAGTTTTGATTAATAAAATGTTTGAATAGTAAAAGAAAGTTAAAATTAACGTGACTGATTCAAATACAACTCCGATGTGACTTTCGAAATACATTCCTTGCAAAGGATACAGTGTCATTATAGAGGTGGAAAACTGGAATCGCAACTCTCTTCCATCGCAGTTAAGTGTCACACGAACAGTAGGGCGGAGTGAAAAACTCATTTTTCGAATTTTCAAATTGGCTAGTGTGGAAAATGTGTGGAGTAGTGAGGAAATAAGCTGGTATAAATTTAAAATCATAACATTAATATCTTCAGGTGCCACAATGACCTTCAATATTGAAAAAAATTGAAAAAAGCAGATTTTAACCAATAATTACAGAAGAATCCACGATGCACAATAGACAAGAATTTATTCACACTTGTATAAAAATAGCTCAGTCAACCTTTAAAAAAAGTTTCTATTCTCTAAAAACAGTTTTCTATAGTCAGCTCACTCAGCTGTCACGTGAGTACCTCGGTTCAGTGTAGCTGTCGCTCTCGTAGCAGGTGAGTGTTCTGTTGTTGGCGTTACTCAGATAGTCTAAACTATATTTCTTATATATTTTGCATTTCTGTATTGTGTTGCCCTAAGTTTGCCATGTATTATTAACTGAAATTAACGTATAATTGATATTAGCTCTTTCTTTTTCAGATTTGTATACTTTCAAAATGTCTCGAGTTTGTGCAAAATCAACCAGGGCCTCAACTGAGTGCCCCATGTTTGGTATGGGGGAAGATTTGTGGCACAGGAATCTTCCTACATACGAAGGAGTTTTTAAATATTACTTGTTTGTAAGAAACGATTTGAAACAGAATACTAATAAAGAGCCTTCAATATCTCAAATATTAGAACAAGTTGTTGATAAATTGAAAACAATTTGGGAAAGTGCTTCCGTCCCAATTCTGTCAGACAGGCGAATTGAAACAATGTTCAGAAGCTACCACGAAAAGTATCGTGTCATTATGAAGCCATACCAAAGCAGAAAAAATTCTGAAGCTTACAAAGCAAAGATTGATATGTTCAAAAAAGAAGCACACACGAAACTTTTTGACATTGCAGCGTGCAAGTGCAAAGTACTAACACAATGTTCTTGTCCCAAAGAAAAAACGGTTCCAAAGGAAGAAGTGACGTTCCTCTTAGATCAAAGGAGTGAAAGAAAACTGTTTATTGATAGAGTAGATATTACACTCTCAAAGAAAAAAGCATCTACGTTGCTAAGAAAGCAAAAAGAAGCTGTGAGGCTCACCAAAGAATCTTCACAGGAGAAATTGCAGGATACAAATGTTGAATTATCATCATCGACATCAAATAGTGAAAGTGAATCTGGCGAAATATCAGACGATACATTTCCAGAGCCAGTTAGCTCGAAGAGAAAGCTCGAACAACCTGAAGAACAATTATTCAAGAAAAGGAAAACTACAAATCTACCTTCAGTGGCTACTGCTTGTGACAGGACTGCAGTTTCAGATCGAGCTGCAGCATTCATTGTTAGTGCAGTATTGCAAGATATTGGAGAAGTTTCTATTGACAATACATCTGAAGTAGTGGATAGGAGTAAAATCAGAAGAGAAAGACAAAAGAAGAGATCAGAAATTATGAAAGATCAAAATCAGGTCCCAATCAGAGGAATCTATTTTGATGGTCGAAAAGATTCTACACTCTTCCAAGAAAAAAAAGAGTCCAAAGTATATCAGAAGAAGGTAACAGAAGAACATATCACTTTAGTGAGAGAACCTGGTTCAGATTATTTGGGCCATTATTCTGTGAATTCTGGATCAGCTGAAGAAATATGTAAAGGAATGTTTGAGTATATTGGAAATAATGACATGAACCTGGAAAACCTTGTTGCCATTGGATGCGATGGTGCAGCAGTCAACACTGGAGAAAAGGGAGGCGTTATAAGGCTTATAGAATTGAAGCTGAAGAAGCCAGTTCAACATTTAGTGTGCCAGCTCCATGCCAATGAATTGCCATTACGCCATTTAGTTGCAAAGCTGGATGGAAAAACATCTGGCCCCCGCGGATTCACCGGTCCTATTGGCAGGGAATTAGAGAACTGTGAGAGTCTTCCTATTGTCGAGTTTGAAAGGATTGATGCTGAGGAACCAACTGTAGACTGTGAAGATCTTAGCACCGACCAAAAATATCTAATTGATCTTCATCAGGCCATAACAAAGGGATATTGCTCTCCAGATCTTGCTCATCGTAGTCCAGGCAAAATGGCACATTCACGATGGCTGACTACAGCAAATCGTTTGCTTCGTCTATACGTTTCAACTGTAAGTCCATCTGAGAACCTCATGAACATTGCTTCTTTTATAATGAAGGTCTACATCCCAATGTGGTTTTCTATTAAGCAAAGTACGTCTTTTGTCAATGGCTCAAAACATGTTTTCAAAACTATTGAACTAACAAGAACACTGAATGACGAAGTAAAGGATATTGTAAACCCTGTCATACAAAGAAATGCATTTTTTGCAAATCCAGAAAATATTCTAGCATCAATGATTCATGATGACCGCAGCGCCATAAGAGAATTAGCGTGGAGGCGAATAAAGAAAGCAAGGCAAACAAACAAGGAAAAAGTTGTGAGGCGTTTCACAGTACCTGTTATTCAATTCGAAGCTACTGATTATACTGATTTAATTAATTGGCAAAAATGCATTGTCACTGAACCACCTGTGACAAGACACCTGACAGAAAATGAGATTGAAGAATTCATAGAAAACAAGAGTACCCCTCCATTCGAGAAATTCCCTTGTCATACACAAGTAGTAGAAAGAATGGTAATTAGTGACTGAAGCATCATCAAAAGTATTTGGATTGAACGCGCGAGATGGCTTCATAAGATCAACACTTCAGTCACGTAAAAAAATGCCATCATTCGAAAGTAAAGCTGAATATAAAGTTTAAATAAAACGTTAATAGAAAAAAACATGCGCAAGGATGGGTGGTTGGGAGGGCATGGGTGGAGCTCGACACGCAGCCACCTCCTCGTGGTGAGTTCTGGATTATTTAGATCATTAATCAAAAGAACATTGATCTAAATAAACTAAGAGCTGCGTAATTCAGTAACTATTTTGGTAATTGGAACACTTAATATATAATAATAACAAGTAAGTTTCAGTTATTGTACTAATGCAGAATATAAGAAAATCATTATATTTCACCTTTTTCGACGGCTTTGTGGCACCTGAAGATATAATTTCGCAGGACTAATATTTATGCACAGTCATTATCTATAGCACCCACATATTTTCCGCACTAGCCATATTTGAATTTCGAAAAAAAGTTTAAAAACCTCATTTTCGATCCGCCCTAACGAACAGTCTTTATAATGAAGTTCTTCAAGACAGTTGTTAGAAATATATCCTTTACCAAGTTAATTGATGTTAACCGATTGACTGAAAACTTACTTAGCAAGTACATACATATAGTCACGATTATTCACGAGATTCATCTCCCATTCTGAATGGGGTGGGCACACTGCTTGTGAAGGAGTTACCAGCTATTCTGTCACTGGAATCTGCGAGCAGTAAATGCTCAGAAATAGGGATCATGCATAAAACAAAGAACATGCATCCTCTGGTGACCACAAACGAAACCGAATGCCCAAGGATTTACACGGATGATGAGCTCCACTCTACCCTTGAAAAGTTTGCAACTCACAATAGCCCTCCATTCATACTGCCTTAATTATATTTTCGTTGCGAGAGTTAAGATGCTGAAAAATCTCTCACAAGGAAAAGGATAAACTGTAAGCAGCGAGTGTCGATATTCGAAATGCTCTGTTGGATTTTTTCCATTGTGAAGAAAGAAATTAAGTTTTCAAGAATGAGGATCAGCAGTCGAAATTTCTTTTTAAATAGTAGTTTATGGAGGTAGATATCGGAAAAAGTCTCGTTTAATATTAGTGACATAACATATTCCCACAAAAAATTTTGGGCAGATCGTTTTAAAGAAAGGGTTCTTCATTCCAGTCTATAAATATTGTTATTCTAAACTCCGTAAACTTACGATTAAACACTTATTATACAAACCCATCCCGACATTGACAACGGTTGCAAACGCAATCTCCTTTTCCGTTGCAAATATGTTCGTTTGCTTTTCTACACTCTGAAGTACTCAAAGAACATTCGCATGCTCTTCCTGTGAACTCTGGCCTACAAACGCAGGCCCCGCATCTGCACTGACCTCTTCCTGCCCCGCCACACAACACTGCGTCATGCCTGAAGAGAAATAAATATAATGTTTATAATGATCCCCCTTATGATTAAACTAGCATAAAGATGTATATATTTTTAAAAAGTTGTTTGTTTGATGGGGTTGTTTAGCTCTTTCGCAACATCTAAGGTCATATGATGGAGGGGACCTACAGTTTTAGGTGAAATCCAAACCAAGGGTCGCTGCATAATCTGGACGCAAACTACGGTCACTATCCAACTACGACCTAGACCCAATGTCGCTTTGCGTATTACGATAAGCGACATTGGGTCTAGGTCGCTTAACGTATTACGACATTGGTTACGACGTAGCCCATTTTTCGAAAAAGTAATATTCAAAAAAGTATTTATTCGTAGAAACTCATTGAAAACGTTTCGGTCAAATGGACTTTAATAACGTTATTAATATGAGCGAATGGAAATGTTTTTAAACATTAAAGTTTATGCGTAAATTAAGGGTCAAATATTTCTGAAACTTTAATTTAACTTCAGTTGAATTCCAAGATGCTTTCCATCTCTGAAGTGAACAAAATTGATCTCTAAAGTCTGAATAAAACTTGCCTTTCGCAAATCATGTCGTTGCAACGACAGTGAATGCCATAGTTGGGAGAGTCACAGAGGCACTGCCCGCATGAACATACGCCTTTCTTTCCGCAAATCAACCCCTGATCATCGATGCACGCATTCGGTTGGACTTCCCATTCGGGGTCGCAAGGTTCGGCAGTCGACGTTTCAAGCCCAGATTGGTACATCTTTCTCGACGCTCTGTTTTGGTTACTGGCTCTGAACTGACGACGAAGCTTTGAAGGAATAGGTATGACTTTAAAAATGGGTCTACTATATTAATTTAGTTTATATATATATATATATATATATATATATTCATCACACACACACACACACCCTTTCCTTTTATTTATCAGTGATCTATTAAGTCGCACTTCCTGTCCTATCTCCTCCTATGCCGATGATTCCACTCTTCTCTTCTCTCCACCCGCTTCGCAAAGCGTCCCTCTCAACAGTCACTCCATGATTCGTGTAGACTGTAGAACGACTATGGTACGCCTGACCTCTGATCGGGGCAGAGAAAACCTTGTGACTTTCAATGGCTCAAAAACTCAGTTCCTCCATCTGTTTACTCGTCACAATCTTCACACAACTATCCCCTTTTTGCCTTCAACAATACACAATACACTTAAAACACTTGAAAATGCTAAATTATATAATTTGATTAGTTTAACTGAACTATTTGCTCGGTACTATTATTATTAATCATCTAATGTATGCAGATGATCTAGTTCTTATTTCTTCATCTGTAAAAGGGCTCAGCACACTTCTAAAAGTTTGTGAAAGGTATGGGAAAGATAATGACAAAATATAATCCTACTACAAGTCATATGATTATGAGAACCAAGGACTACAAGTATATAAAATTTCCCAAATTTCAATTGAATGGTATGGTGCTATCTGGGACACATACTAACTGATAGTCTTTCAAATTTTAAGGCAATGTAGACAATTATATGCTCAGGGAAATACCTTCATTAGAAAATTTCATATTTGTACATTAGATGTTAAGTTGACCTCCTTCAAAACTTTTTGTACCCTAATGTATACAGCTCATTTGTAGTGGAACTACAGAATGTATATTATGAGAAAACTGTACGTTGCCTATAATAATATTTTTAGAAGTTTACTAAGAACTAGATTTATAAATAGTGCTCCTTCTAGTACCAGTATGCTGTTTGTAGTCAATAAGGTGCCTAACTGCGCCAGAGTCATACCCAATTTTGTATTTAGATTTATCATTAGATTTGGTGAGTCAGTAAGATAACAGAAACCATGGTTAGTGGACTAATAACCGATATATTTTATAGATCTCAAATCTGGAAGCATTGGATTAGGCAACTATATGTTCATTACTCATGGTGTTCCACTGGCCTACATAGTCTATGGACCATTTGTTTAATGTTTGTACCTGTTAAGTCTGAAATAGTGTTTGTTGTTGTTGTTGTTGTTGTTGTTTATTACACAAAAAATTTAGAATCTTTTGTTATCGTTTATTACTACTATTATTTCCGTTATTTACATAATTATTACACAGGAAATTTAGTTTGTTTCTTTTTTATACATCCACCAGGTGGCTGTTGTTTATCACCGTTAATCCCTTACCTAGACCTCTCAATAGTCTGTTAAAAAAAAAAGAAAAAGTGCTTAGGTTTGTGGAAATTCCTTCTTTTGGTATTTCCAAACTCTTGTTTAATATCTTCAGGTCACTAATCCATAATTCTTTTCAGACTCTTCTGCCTACCCATTAGATAGGGAAACTTATCTAGACATGGCCACGTTTCTTCCAACTCTTTAGTTTGCAGATTTTATGTAAACCGGAAAAAAAAAAATACGAAACAAGGTGATTTCGGCGAGAGATGACCTTCGAAGAAACGGGAGAGGCGAATGCGTTGACAGAGGAATTTAGTGCTTCCGCAGTTAGGTTTAACTCGGAATTTTGTTTCAAAGAATTTGGGCGCGAGTTCTCACACAGGGCGGATATTGCGCGAAAACTCTATGATGAATCCCCGACCAGTCCCCCCCCCCCCCCCCCAATTCCTCTTCGGGGGGAACGACCGTTTGAGCCAGTTCAAAATGGGCCCCGACCTAGACAGCACAAACCTTGCTCAAGAGTAGTTACAATAGATTTTTCGTTTTAAAGCCAGAGCAGAAGGACAAACAAGAGATTAGGCTAGTTGGCGATTCCATTATTCGAGGACAATTACAGTTCTGCGACAGGAACCCAACTCGGAGGAGGAGGTACTGCTATCCTGGAGCCCATGTTGACGACATCACGGACTCTATAGACGCCGATCAAAATACTATATTTATGTTGCATGTTCGGACCAACGATGTTAAAAATTCCAGATCTGAGGAGTTACAGAAATACAAGCGGCTGATGCAGGACTCTAAAAGATAAGACTAATAGTTATTTCTTTTTTAGGAATTCTTCCTGGAATAGCAGGATCCGATGATTTTTTTCAGCAGAGCTACTTACATGAATAATATTCTTAAGTCTCTTTGCCAGCAGGAAAATGTTGAATTCGTCGATTTGTGGAATAATTTTCATAACAAAAAGGATTTATTTTGCGTGATAGTCTTCACCTGAATAGCGTGAAAGCAGCTCGTCTTAGTAGACTGTTTCATAGCTCTGCGATGACTTTTCAGGCAAAAAACGGCGAAACTCCTACAGCGACTAGACTAACAATTTTTTTTTTTACATCGAGTAATTGCCTCCACGAAGAACCTCGAGATTCTACTGCGGTACTCAAGTCTTATAAATGTATTCTACATTAACGCTCTGAGTTTAAGATTTAAATTTGATGAACTATTAACTATTGTCCTCGACTAAAACTTTGAGATTATAGCGATTACTGAACCCTGGTTAAATACAGGGAGTAGAGATTTTCTTGGAGAATATCATTCCTGGTTAAGAGATATTTAACAATGAGAGAATAGAAAGAAGGGTGGTGGTATTATACCATACGTTCAGTCACGCTTAAAACCCATAATTAAAAAAATTGCAGAACCCGACAATATAATTGCAACATCAACCGAAATTAAAGAAAACTCACCAAAGCAATTCATTTTCGGTTTAGTATATAGGCCTCCTTCTCAGACTGTCGAGAACGATAACAGACTTCAGGAATTAATTTTTGATGCAAGTAGCGAACATGATACAATAATTATTATGGGAGATCTCAATTTGCCTTGCATGGAGTTGGGTGGTCCTTTACAATCTAATTTCGGTCGTCGATCGTACGAGTTTGTTCGAAAGTTCATTTTTTCAAATGGTCAATGATCCGACTCGAGATCTCAATATTCTAGATTTAGTTTTAAGTACAGACCTAGACTTAATTGGTAATACCTCTGTAGGGGACTACTACTACTACTACTTAGGCGAATAACAGAAATTAAAGTTGATGTTTATAATTCGGATAGTTTGGAACAGTTTGCAATATAGAAGATTGTAGACACCAATCGACCATGGAAGTACTCTGGAGGGGGAACGTTACGCAGAAGGCAGGGAATGGTGGAACTCCCGTTTCTCTTGTCACTGTGTTCCTTAGGTGATCTTTTTCCGTGTCTCATCAACCTTGTGAGCAGTCCAGCATGCTCTCAAACACGCATTTCTTTCCCTATTCTTCACTACACATACATGCACCTTACGCACGACAATCTTTTCAAAATTAAAAAACAAACAATGGCAACAATTTCAAGAGCCGAGCCTTGGAGTTCCCTGGCGAGGGGGCCATAAATGTCCCCACTTCTGGCTACCCTGCTGCCGATACCGGAAACGCAGATCCGGACAGCGGGGCTGGTTCTGCTACTGCCCATTCGAGATGTTCTGGACCTCTTGCCCGATTCACTTCTCGATCTTTCTGGTATCTAGCCAAAAACCTCTCCAACGACTTTACTACTTCTTTTCCTCCTCTTTTCCACTCCGACGGCTCAGTTGCCGCCGCCGCCTCCTCCTCTGATAAAGCTAAACTATTCCCCAAACTTTCGCCTGCAACTCAACCCAGGACGATTCTGGTGCTGTTCCTCCATCTCCCCCTCCGACTTAATTATGTCGGAAATTAGAATCTCTTCCAAAGATGTTTTTTTCTGCCCAAACTGGGCTCAATTCTAGGAAGGCGTACGGATGGTGTCCCTCCTGTTGTTCTCAAGAACTGTGGAAACTCTTTCGTCTGTGTTTCATTTGGTACTTTGCCTTCTTGCGGGAAGTTTGTTTTCATTCAGCCTGTCCCAAAGAAGGATGACCGATCTGAACGCTCCAAAAATTGTCAAATTGCTTCAATTTCTTGCCTTTCTAAAGTTTTGGAATCTATCCTTAATAGGAAGATTCTTAAATACCTCTCTTCTCACAATCTTTCAGATCATCAGTATGGGTTCCGCAAGGGACGCTCTACTGGCGAGCTTCTTGCATCTCTCTCTGATTCTTGGTCATCCTCCTTTCGGGATTTCGCTAGACCAGGGATTCTCAACCCACTTACTTCCATTACTCACCCGAAGCATTAGCGCTCACCCCGTTACCCCTAATGACGCGTAAATTAACCAAAAGTTATAGTAGTAGTAGTAGTAGTAGTAGTAGTAGTAGTAGTAGTAGTAGTTTAGAATCATAAAACGGTCTTTAAACACCACTCTTAAATAAAATATGTATGGCTTCCATTACCCTCCTGGATGTCCCAAATTATCTCTTTGGGGGTAATTACCCACCGGTTGAGAACCCCTGTGCTAGACATATCAAAAGCTTTTGATAGAGTCTGGCACAAAAACCTTAATTTCCATACTGCCCTCCTTCGGTATCTATCCTTCTACCCGTGCCTTCATCTCTAATTTCCTTTCTGACCGATCTATAGCTGCGTTTGTAGATGGCCACTGTTCTTCTTCTAAAGCTATTAACAATGGTGTTCCTCACGGTTCTGTCCTGTCACCCACTCTTCTCACTTTATTTATCAATGATCTACGAAGTCGCACTTCCTGTCCTATTCAGTCCTATACCGGCGATTCCACTCTTCACTTTTCCACCCACTTCACAAAGCGTCCCTCTCATCAGTCACTTCATAATTCGCGTAGGACGGCTATGGTGCACCTGACCCGTGATCTTTCAACTATCTCTGATTAGGGTGCAGAAAACCTCGTGGCTATCAATACCTCAAAAACTTCGTTTCTTCACCCGTCTACTCATCACAATCTTCCACGCGACTATCTCCTTACCTTCATCAGTACACAACGTAATCCTTCCTCTTCTCTTAAGATTCTTGGCGTTTCCTTTCTCGTGATCTTTCCTGGAAAGGTCACATATACTCTTTCCAAAACAGCTTCTAAGAGGTTAGGTGTGTCGTACCTGCTCCGCAGTTTCTTCACCCCAATCAGCCGCTGTCTTTGTACAGGTGTTTTGTCCGCCCCCGTGTGGAGTACGCTTTTTACGTGTGGGATGCCTTAACCCACACAGCTCTACGTGACCGGTTGAAATCAAAGGCTTTTCAACTCATCAATCCCCCTCCCTTCGCCGCAATGCTGCCTCACTCTCTCTTTACTATTGCTATTATAATAGACATTTCTCTTCTGAACTCTCTAACTGCATGCCTCCTCCTTTAAAGAGAGCAAACAGTACCAAACTTCACACACATTCTTATTCCTTTTCTCTCTCTAACTCTCTAACGCAAGGGTTAATCGGTATTTTCAATATTTCATCTTAGTAGAGGAATTTTAGGAAAATCGACCTAACAAATTAGCAGGAAGTCGAAACTTGGTACACTTGTAAACTGAACCCTACTGATGAATATATTAAAAGTCCCAACAAATCCAAGTTGTGCTCCAGCCGCCATCTTGGAAAATGGCGGCCGAATTTCGGTTTTTTGGAAATAACTTTAGAACCGTAAAAGATACGAAAATTTACCGAGAGAGCAATATCATTCTACATAAAAAGACAAACATTTTCTGTTCCTAACTTTGTTTTGTACGATGAAAAATAAAAACGTTATGCAAAACCAAAGATTTTTAGTATGAAGATCAAAGGTTATTCTGTTGTTCAGGCGGAGAGTGATGCAGATACTGTTATTGTTAAGGCTGCTCTAGATCAAGCTAAACACAAAAATCAAACAGTAGTTGTTGGCCAGGATACGGATCTTCTAGTGCTTCTAACTGCTCTAGCCCATGAAGACTTTGAAATTTGGTTTCTCAAACCAGGGAAATCAAACAGCACACCCCGTATTTTCAGCATCCAAAGTGAGAAAAAAAAATGGGGAAGGCTTGTGAAGTTTTGCTATCTGCTCACGCCATGACTGGATGCGATACCACATCAGCTTTGTATAAAAAAGGAAAAGTTAGAGGTCTCCAACTTCTACAGAACCATACAGAAATGAGAGAAGAAATGAAAATATTTAACCAAAAGGATGCCAGTAAAGAAGATATCAAAGCTGCTGGGGAAAAGTTCCTCTTAAAAATGTACGGATCAAAATCAAAGTCCTTGGATGAGCTAAGATACTTCATGTATAATCGCATAGTAGCAAAAAAGAAGTTAGATACATCTTTTCAACTAGCCTCCCTACCTCCGACCAGTGCAGCAGCAGAGCAACACTCATACAGAGTGTACTTGCAGGTCCAAGAATGGTTAGGAAACTGCCTGGAGCCAACAGAGTGGGGATGGTCCATGACAGGGAAATCACTGAGGCCTGTCCCTACTACCAAGGAAGCCGCTCCATCACAACTTCTTAACCTCATTTCATGTAACTGCAAGCTAGGATGCACCAAGAGATGCAAGTGCATACAGTTTGGTTTGCTGTGCTCAGCGATGTGTGGAGGATGTGAAGGAACTACCTGCGAGAACTCTTATGTTGAAACGCTACTAGACAACTGATAACTGTGTGTGTTGCAATATGACACTACACATAATGCAATAAATGTACAATAGGGCGGCTCGTTTTTACACTTTTTTCGATATTTGATTGGGGGTAGTGCGGAAAAGTTGCGATTTGGAGAGAAAATAAAGTGTGTAAATTTTTTTTGATCTACGTCAATACCTTCCGGTGGCGGCGAGTCCTTAAAAATCGAAAAATAGGCCTAAAAACACAAAACTTTTATATAATTTTATATAATTTTATATAATTTTTATATAATGTTCATTGTTCAATGACTGCTATTAATTTATTCAAGCCTATAATAGTGTTCTCAGGGTTGTTTGCACAGAAATATACCGGAATTAACATTTGTATAACATCGTTAAAACTTGCTTTAAATCAATATTTTGGATATTTTAACGGCTAAGACGCCACCGGAAGTTATTAACAGATTGTGCTGAAATTTTTATTGTTTATTTTGTAAGTCTTTAAAACCATTTTCCAATCTACCCCGTTAGGCCTATTTTTCGATTTTTAAGGACTCGCCACCACCGGAAGGTATTGACGTAGATCAAAAAAATTTTACACACTTTATTTTCTCTCCAAATCGCAACTTTTCCGCACTACCCCCAATCAAATATCGAAAAAAGTGTAAAAACGAGCCGCCCTAATGTACAATCTAGCTTATTTTTGCGTAGTAATTAGAAAATTATACTTAAAACAGGGAGACACAATTACATTTTATTTCCTAGCTCATGTTAGATGACTTTATTCAACATTAGAGATGTCACACAGTGCCTTAGTGTTAAAGCTATATACTGTATTACTGCGTTGCACTCCAAGACTTAGATTACTACATTTTCATTTCAGGTAACAACAGACGATTATAGTTAGCTATAGTGATGTTCCCAAGTGTCTCAGGATTACTGTGACCATTCAATAAGATGTTATTTTATGTTCAATCCATAAAACCTGTCTGAACATCATGGTCATCATCAATACATGAAAATTCTTCCTATGTTACATTTTTCTTCAGTATACAAGATAAGGAAAAATGCATGTTATATTTTACATAAAATATATTAGTAATGTATGTATTGAGAATAGCATTCATAATTATTTCCATTTTCAATACTTAGATGTCTAATGAAGGAATAAAATAACTGTTTTAAATAATGTTACTCCAAACCGATAACTTAGCTCCTACCCGTCATCAAAAAATTACATTACAGTATTTTTCTCTAGCTCTTTCTGTTGTGCTTTATTTTTTACCAAACTACCTATAAAAAACAAACTGTCATGGTTCTGAAATAATAAATTGCAACAAAATATTCGAATTTCTACCCATTAACCAAGTTTGAACGTCATGTCTGCACTGATTCATAGAATAAAGGAATTTTGTATTTTGCGTAACTTTTTTATTTTTCATCGTACAAAACAAAGTTGGGAACAGAAAATGTTTGCCTTTTTATGTAGAATGAATTTGCTCTCTCGGTAAATTTTCGTATCTTTTACGGGTCTGAAGTTATTTCCAAAAAACCGAAATTCGGCCGCCATTTTCCAAGATGGCGGCTGGAGCACAACTTGGATTTGTTGGGACTTTTAATATATTCATCAGTAGGGTTCAGTTTACAAGTGTACCAAGTCTCGAAAACCTTGGACCTTAATTTTGACTCTTCTTCTTCTTCTGGGGGGGGGGGGGGGTTGCAGGGATTCGCCCTTGGCCCTTCCTTTCTGCATAAAAAAAAAGTTTTGGATTTTAAAAGAGCTAAATTTCGTGACACGAAACAAACTTTCGACCTATAATTGTGATAAGACTTTATTTCAGATATTAAAAAGGGGCATGGAATATTTTTTATAATAATTATTTTAAACATTTAGAATCGAGTAATATTCAATTTAGTAAAAAAGAGATTGGCGAAGTCTGTTAAACCCTAAATGGTGAAATGTTGAAATTAATAGTTTAACGTTAGTATGGAACGCGTATTTCAAATTTTAAGAAACAAATAATAATAATCCGTCCGATAAAAATGCGTACAAATTATTATTATTATTATTATTGAGAAGGAGAAGCAAAAAACTTATAAGAAAAAGTAAGCGCAACTATAGTTACGTATAACTAGTATATGTAGTGAACCAAATTAAATCGAATCCGGAGGTATTCTATAATTATGTTTGGAATAAAAAAAGTAGTTTCGTCGACTATTGATCCACTCGTAGGCGAAAACAACGAACAAATTTAGGATTATTTCCAAATGACGGAAGTTTTGAATAAATTCTTCTCTTCCGCGTTTAACGAAAATATGAACAACCTTCTCATTCTCGTAATCATGCTCAATGATGATCATTTAAAGCTTCGCGATTTTAGCATTAGTGAGAGTGAAGTACTCTTGGCCATAGGTAAAATTAATCCTAATAAAACTCCGGGTCTAGATAAGTTCTATCACAGGTATTTAAAGAAATTAACTGCGCAATAGTGCCTCCTCTTACGCGTATATTTAATAATAAATCTTTACAGCCTGGAGAAATTCTGCTCGATTCGAAACTTGCGTTTCAAAAAGGGGACAAATCGCTTCTCGAAAATAATTATCGTCCCGATAGTCCGACTTCAGTAGTCGGTAAGCTTATGGAGACGATCGTTCGGGACAAGAAAGTTCATCACTTAGAAATAAATAATTCAATTAAAGATTATTATTAGCACCGCTTTCGACGTAATCGTTCTTGCGTAACTAATTTGCTCAACTTTTTTAACGATATGGTAAATACGTATGACGAGAACAAAACGGCAGATGTTATGCATTTCGATTTTCAAAAGGTGTTTGATAAAGTGCCCCATACGAGATTATTAGCTAAACTTCAGTTTTACGGAATTGACGGTAATTAATTTTCTCAAATGGATAAAAAATTGGCTTAGTGGACGGAAACAAAGAATGGTCATTTATGCCAAAGCGTCTAACTGGAGAAGCGTAACTAGCAGCGTGCCTCGGGGATCGGTCCTGGAACCAGTTCTTTTTATTATTTTTATCAATGATATCGATAGAGGAATTAACGGTATAATTTCAAAACTCGCGGATACCAAATTGGGGGTACGAACAAAATCAGCGGCAGAACGTTTGCGGATTCAAGATGTTAATAAGTTACTCGAGTCGGCAGAAATTTGGCAAATGGACTTTAATATTGATAAGTGTAAACCGCCGCATATCGGTAGAAAATGCTAAAGAAAAGTATTCTACGCGTGACAAGAAACTAACGAGTGTTATGGAAGAGAGATTTAGGTATTATTGTCGCCGACACTCTTAAACCGAGTAAGCAATGTATCGAAGCGGTTAGAAAAGCAAACGGAATCTTAGGATTTGTCGGTAGATCATTTGAATTTAAGCGAAAACAATACTAACATTATATAATTCCTTAGTAAGTCCATATCTGGAATACTGCGCTCAGTTCTGGTCCCCATATTTGTGACAATACATAAGCAAAATGAAGAGAGGGCAGCGACGGACTACGAAGATGATTCACAGGCTTAGAAACAAATTATATAATGTCCGTTCAGAAACATTAAATTGATTTTCACTCGTAGGAAGGCGTATTCGAGGAAATTTAATCAAGGTGTTTAAAATGATTAAAGGTTTTGATAACGTCGACGCAGAAAAATATTCCACTTTCAGAAATGCGGATAGAACTCGCGGTAATAGTCTGAAATCAGTCGGTACACATTCTAATTCTAATGAAGCTAAGCGTTTTTTCTTCAATCATATAGTTAATTTATAGAATGGATTACCAGCGAGCGTAGATCAAAGTAATTCGGTCGAGTCCTTTAAAGAGAGACTAGATTCTTATCTTGCCTCGAATCCACACTACACTGCGTTCGCACTCATTAAGCAGATTACATTTTCTCCAATATTTTCAAAAGTTTTTCCCCGATTTCAATGAAATTTGTAGCAAATAATCACTATATATAGCAGCATTGATGGTATTCATTTCGATAAAATATTTTGATAATTAAAATAATTATCTCATTTTATTGAAAAATATGTAAAATATTGTGTTCCGAATTATTAAGCAAGTATTCTATTTACGGATCTAAATGGTGAAAATGGGTAAGAAAAAGGATTTAACACTAACTGAGAAAAGAAAAATAGCAAGTTACTCGATGAAAATATAAAATCTATTGAAATTGCGAAGCAGTTTGGCAGAGCTTATCGAACTGTAAATAAGTTTGTAGCGGAGGGTACCAAACTGAGGCAGCGAAGTGATAAAGGAGCTATAAGAAAAGTGACAAGGCGGCAGATATCTGTAATCAAGCGCAAACTGCAAAGCATCCATTGTCCTCAAGTAAAGAGGTTTTTGAGCAGGCTGGCATACATAATGTACCAAGAACATCTCGATGTGGAATCCTCCAAACAATTGGCAAGACGTGTAAACCTACGATTCAGTCACCATTAACACCCAGGTACAAGAAGCAGCGTGTTGAATGGGCGCGTCAGTACGTGAAAACAGATTTTAATACTGTATTGTTAACCGATGAATGAAAAGCAACCCTTGAGGGACTTGATGTTTGGTCAAGAAGATGGATTGCTGAGAGCCAATTTCTACCATCGAGATTAAGACGCCAACAAGATGGAGGTAGTGTCATGTTTTGGGCAGGATTGATAGGCAATGAAGTAGCTGTCCCATACAGAGTGCCTGATGGTGTAAAAATGAATGCCCAGTCTTACACAAACTTTCTAAAAGAAAACCTCATTCTATGGTAGAGATTGACCCTTAGCAATCCATCTTCTTGACCAACCATCAGATTCCTCAAGGGTTGCTCTTCATTCATCGGTTAACAATACAGTATTAAAATCTGTTTTCACGTACTGACGCGCCCATTCAACACGCTGCTTCTTGTACCTGGGTGTTAATGGTGACTGAATCGTAGGTTTACACGTCTTGCCAATTGTTTGGAGGATTCCACATCGAGATGTTCTTGGTACATTATGTATGCCAGCCTGCTCAAAAACCTCTTTACTTGAGGACAATGGATGCTTTGCAATTTGCGCTTGATTACAGATATCTGCCGCCTTGTCACTTTTCTTATAGCTCCTTTGTCACTTCGCTGCCTTAGTTTAGTACCCTCCGCTACAAACTTGTTTACAGTTCGATAAGCTCTGCCAAACTGCTTCGCAATTTCAATAGATTTTATATTTTCATCGAGTAACTTGCTATTTTTATTTTCTCAGTTAGTGTTAAATCCTTCTTCTTACCCATTTTCACCATTTAGATCCGTAAATAGAATACTTGCTTAATAATTCGGAACACAATATTTTACATATTTTTCAATGAGATAATTATTTTAATTATCAAAATATTTTATCGAAATGAATACCATCAATGCTGCTATATATAGTGATTATTTGCTACAAATTTCATTGAAATCGGGGAAAAACTTTTGAAAACATTGGAGAAAATGTAATCTGCTTAATAAATGCGAACGCAGTGTAGAAACATTTGTTAGCGCATAAAAATATTGTGTAATTTTCAATCGAATTCTCTCCTCTGTTTTAAAATTATCACTGCTTTAAATTTCCCTCCTTTTTTATCAACCTTCCTTCTTTGCTTTTTTAAAATTTCCATCCCTTCCTCTTTAAAGAGACAGCCTTATAGGGACCAGCCGGTGTGTTGCTGTTAGGTGTCCTTCGTATAACATTTCCTACAACGCTCATTCAACATCGGAACTGAAACCGCCAGAATGAGAATCGACCGGGTTTGAGCGCGGTAATAATAAAGTTTGGGATTGTTTAATCACTACCTTCGTACAACGGAAAAGGTCATACGAGGGAGGGGACGTACAGCTTTACGTGAAATATGAACCACATAAGGGTCACTACATCATCCGAACGCGAAGGACGATCACCCATCCAATTATTATTAAACGGACTCAACGTCGTTTTATCTCGCTGATATAATGGAAACTGGTGTTGCGACGTAGGCCCTAAGGAATCAAAAAATGAGAACCTAAAAGGAAAATCCTGAGACTGAATTCTTGGGTTATACGCAAAACAGTTAAATGATATTTGACGTAAAGGCAGTCAACAAAGTTTTTAAACTATCTGAAGAGCGTATTCGCGTATTAAGGAACCGACAGTACACGCTGCCATTTACCGAATGCTAATCAGGAGTACCATTCATGAGTGAGCACTAAGCCTCTCCATATACTTTCTGAAAAAACATTGTCCTTACTTGCTTTATGTCCTTTTGAATATGTTGCAAAGTAAACCATATTGACGTGATGTTGTTTTCCAGCCAACTCGTATCGGAAATCGCCTGGAAAAAAAAGAGCATTATTAAAAACTTAAATCCTCAATGAAACGACTACATTCACATTATGTAAAATAAAATTAACATAAAATGTAAATCCAAATACAGAGGTAATTTTTGTTAACCAGATTCATTTAGTATGTTGTAATGTTCTACATTACATGATCCACCCAAATCACGGAAATCATGTTTTGTTGGAACAATCAACAAGGGGCTTCATGTTAGCGAAGGTACGTCGCAATACATCCGTAGGAATCATCCGAATGTTGTTGTTGTACACTTCTTTTATGATGCCAAGATTGTTACATCATCGCTACACGACCATATTCGATAAAATCAAACCGAACAAGACTGTAAAAGATGCCGTACATTATGCTTGGCACAGAGCAGAAGAGATGTAACGCAACATTCAGATGAAATATTTCAATATACTGCGGCACACTTCGGCAACATACAATGCTGCATTTAGTTGTACCTTCAAAACAACTGAGATCAACTGGGTCATGCGTGGTTGGACCTTAATTCTACGAAAATTTCACCATGTAAGTTAATTGTGTAGAGCATTTCGGCTGCGCGGAAAAAGTAATATTTTTTAAAAATTACGTGCTTTTAGTTGAAATGAGATTGGAAGCCCCGATCTAAATCTTTGCCCTATCGGGTTTCTATAGGTTATTTTCTTAATTCACTCTTCAGAACTCAATATTACCAAACACTAGTATATTAATACCATGGATGAAAACTGAAATGTTTTTCAATACGATTCTGAATACCAATACTTTCAAATATTTCGATATCAACATTTCTCAATACCAATACTTTTAAATATGTCAATATAGACATTTTTTCGATACCAATACCAATACAATTATTAACCTTAACCTATAGAAGAATGCCGTTAATATTTCACGATATGTAATATTCTGATATACCTTTACGATGGTTTTCCATCTTTCCAATTTGCGTACAGCCGTTTTTTCCACTGGATTCATTACGAGTGTCCACAAACAGGATTTTCGTTAGAATGTCCCATATATATATATATATATATATATATATATATATATATATATATATATATATACGTGTACAGGGTGGGCGGAAAGTAGCTCCCTAATTTAAATTACATATAAATTATGTATAAATTGTGATTGTATTGTTATATTGTTATGGTGTGTTCACTAAAGTGGTACAATTGTAACGTTTTTTTTTTTTTTCATTTCAGATTGAAGGGTAACATGGCTGAGCGTTTAACACTGCAGGAGCGTGCCCAGTTGGCGGCACGGTACGAAGTTTGGCAATCTGTCGTTCGAGTTCAAAGATGGTGGCGGGCCATTCACGGACCACGTGCCCAAGTGGACCCGAAAACAATCAAGAACTGCCACTCGAAGCTCATGACCACGGGGTCTGTGGCAGATGTTCGAAGATGTGGTCGCCCTTCGACATCCAGGGCCCAGGAGACGGTGCAGGCAGTTCAGGAAATGTTCGCACGGAGTCCACGAAAGTCAACTCGCCAGGCAGCTCGGGAAAGTGGACTCTCCCGCTACTCAGTGCGAACTGTGCTGAAGAAGGAGCTGAACTGGCGTGCGTGGAAGCCGCATTACTGCCAATCTCTCTCGGACGAGGACTGCGACATTCGCATGGAGTTCGGGGAAATCATGCTGGCTTGGCATGAAGACTGGCCCCATCTCTTCCGCAACATCATCTGGAGCGACGAGGCGGTGTTCCACGTCGGAGGCTTTGTCAACCGCCACAATTGCCACTACTGGGCAGGAGAGGATCCCATGGTTACCGCTGAAAAACGGCAGAATCGGTTCAGTGTAACGGTGTGGTGTGGTATGACCTCAGATCAGGTTGTGGGCCCGTTCCTTCTGCGCAACACCATGAATGCTGAGCGGTACCTTGCTATGTTGCGAAACGAGGTCTGGCCGGTTGTCAGCACATGGGAGAACATCGACGATCTGATATATTTATGCAAGATGGCGCCCCTCCGCACTTCGCTCTTGTTGTCCGTGAGTGGCTGGATGCCCACTTCCCTGGGCGTTGGATGGGTCGTCGTGGTCCACATCAATGGCCAGCCAGGAGCCCCGACTTGACACCGTGCGACTTCTTTCTTTAGGGGTGGGTAAAGGAAGAAGTCTACCGCACCAAACCGAGGACATTGGAAGAACTGGAGGACCGAATTCGGGAAGTCATGTCCTCCATCCCGCCGGAGTTCCTGCTAAAGTCAGTGGACGCCATTCCTGGGCGGCTCCAGAAGCTGGTGGAAAGAGTTGGAGCCCACATTGAATTTTAGAGAAAACCTACCATGTATGCCTACCTTTTCATATTATTTCTTCTGAAATAAATGGATAATATACGTATTTTTTTACCAATCCAAAATAGGGAGCTACTTTCCGCCCACCCTGATATATACACACACACACACACAGGGTGTACATAAAGTCAGGATCTATTTTTGTGAAGCACTTGGAAATTATATGGAATTCAATCATAAAATGATAAAGTGGTAACATTTATTAAATAATTAAGAGTAGGATTCGATGTGACGCCCATCAGTATCCCTGCACAGCTCAAATCGTTCCGCAGCATTTCTAAACACATTCTGTTGCATTTGCGGGGTTATGTTATCTGCAGCAGTTCGTATACGTGTACGTAAGTTTTCAAGACTCGTAATCTTCGTCTGATAGACGTGCGATTTGATAAAGCCCCATGCAAAGAAATCTAAAGGGGTTAAATCTGGTGATCTCGCTGACCAAGGTCTGTTGCTTCCGCGTCCGATCCAGCGATTTGGAAAACGTCCATTTAGATAATCCTGAACAATTTTGGCATAGTGACAAGGAGCACCATCATGTTGATTCTAAGGGGATAGGATTCTTGTCATAACATGACGTAATGAGAATCTATAAATAGATCCATAAATTGTTTAAACTTCATTCTCTTCATTGGAATTGCATCGGAGTGACGTGTATTATTTACTTGTCAAGATGTATAGAAGAAGGAAGTTTGTTCCTCGAAAAAGGAAGTATGTTCCTCGAAGGAATGTTAGATGGCGGTCAAAGGAGAAGATATTTACAGCTTCAATGAAATTTGTTTATTTGTCTAAAAATACTTTTGATGTTAATGCAGATGGATATTATACATTGAGTTTGGATCTTTTAACTAAGGATGCTAAATCAACTATTTTAAAATTTAATTATTATCAAGTAACGGGTGTATCTTTTCATAGTATTCCCGGAATGAATATGTCTGGATATGTTATTAATTATGAAGATTCATTAAGTCGTAAGAAAGATGTTAGGGAAAGGTTAGAGGGACCTAATGTAGGGATATCTCCATCTCCATATGTAATTGTTCCCCATTGTGTTTTGTTTGAACCTAATATTGATTCCTCACATAGTGCAGAGCAAGTAATGAATCATCCCAGAACAAAGTGGTTCTCACCTTTTAAGGAGTTTAGAATGTATCGTAGACTGAAGCAGGTGTGTGATTTAGGTAAACAAGTAACTGCCCAATTCCCTAATACTTTAATTAAGATATCAACCAATGATTTAGCTAAACCATTAGGTCATATTTATGTTGGTAAATATACACCTGACGGATCTCAAAAAAATGAGTATGCATTTACATATGTTAATCGAATTGTATTTTATGTTAAGCTGTATGGTATGAAACAATAAAAAAAAAAAAAAAAAAAAAAAAAAAAATTGGATTACCCTGTATTTTTGGATTACCCTGTATCACCAGCAAATCCTCTAGTATTACCTAGGATTTGCTTTGGTGGAGAGTCTTGCAGGCAGAGCAACTGACGTCACTAATACGTCATACATTTCTAATCTTTATCTACATCCTGTCTACATCCTGTTTATGAGTGTCGTCATTGTTCAAAGAATTTGATTTCTATATTTAGACCATGTAGCCAGGGTTCTTTGCCATCTAGCCAGGGTTCTTTACCATGTAGCCATTAATCTTTTGGCAGCCTCGCAGAGTTAGCATGTCGGCAAAACTGTATTGATTACGGGTGCGTAGCTTAGTTGGACATTAAACCTTTGAAAGCAGAGTCAAGTATTCATGTGTGTAGAGTACGTAAGTTTTCAAGACTCGTAATCTTCGTCTGATAGACGTGCGACTCGATAAAGCCCCATGCAAAGAAATCTAAAGGGGTTAAATCTGGTCATCTCGCGACACAAGGTCTGTTGCTTCCGCGTCCGATCCAGCGATTTGGAAAACGTCCATTTAGATAATCCTGAACAATTTTGGCATAGTGACAAGGAGCACCATCATGTTGATAGACGACGGTACTAACAATCCTATCCCCGTCGTCTATCCATTACACCACATCGAGGCCCGTGGTGTAATGGATAGCGCATCTAACCGGCAATCGGAAGATCCTGGGTTCGATTCCCGGGCGGTTCACCTCATTTTTCATTTGTTCGTTATTTCTCTTCCTCGTGTGCAGAACGCTCCTCTATACTTACGTCGTTTCTATACATTAATATACTGCGTGGTCATTGCAGTTAAATATATATATATATATATATATATATATATATATATATGGTGTACATAAAGTCAGGATCTATTTTTGTGAAGCACTTGGAAATTATATGGAATTCAATCATAAAATGATAAAGTGGTAACATTTATTAAATAATTAAGAGTAGGATTCGACGTGACGCCCATCAGTATCCCTGCACAGCTCAAATCGTTCCGCAGCATTTCTAAACACATTCTGGAGCATTTGCGGGGTTATGTTATCTGCAGCAGTTCGTATACGTGTACGTAAGTTTTCAAGACTCGTAATCTTCGTCTGATAGACGTGCGATTTGACATATATACAGGGTGTAATGGATAGCGCATCTGACCGGCAATCGGAAGATCCTGGGTTCGATTCCCGGGCGGTTCACCTCATTTTTCATTTGTTCGTTATTTCTCTTCCTCGTGTGCAGAACGCTCCTCTATACTTACGTCGTTTCTATATATATATATATATTTTTTTTTTTAGTTCAGGAAGAACCGATTCGCCTCTATTTAAAGGGCATATCTCAGCGGAAAAACAAAGAAAAAGTGAGAGGAAAGACAGAGGAAAAAGAAAGGGTGGAGGGGACAGTCGAAGTGGAAAAAGACCAAGGATGACAATATATATATATATATAAAGGTATCAGCAACAAAAGTAAAAAAATTCTTAATTTCCAAACTACACAAGTTTATTACAATAATTGAAGTATAAAAACAATCTCCCACAAGCTTCCTTTTTTCACTAAGACCTTGAAGGGGTACACCGTAAATAAGAGAAGGCGAGAATGAAGTTTATATATCGTTAGGACGGGTAGCACAGGAAGACAGGGAAAGAAGGATAAGAAGCTTAAGCAGATAGAGCGAGGAGTAATTACTCGCAGGAACGAAAGATTAAGAAAAGGATAAAATCCAGTACACAGTCTTACATGCAAAGAAAATTCCTTTGAAAAACGTACTTTTTAATTTTATTAAATTTTTGTATTGAAAATAAAACCGGGTTTTTTTTTCAGTGTTTAAACAAATTTTAAATTCTTTAAACTATTTCAGTGTCAATACGAATGTTTAGGAATAATTTCAGCAAGATACACACTTCAATACAATACAGAAACAGTCAGTATTTTTAAATTTTCAATACAATACAAATACAGTTTCCGTCCTTGATTAATACTCTTATAATACTTAACACACTTCCAACATTACTAATTACTAACGAATGAGACGGACCTTCGAATCACTCTGCGGCGGTACTGACAATCCAAATCCACCGTTATGGAACTCATCACCTCTATAGACGTTGTTGATTGTGGGTCTCAGACCTTCACTGGGACGGTGAGAAGAATCGTCAGGAAAGTGCAGAGCGAGAGAATGGGCAGAAACTGGCTTTGAACCATGAGGGCGATGACGATTTTTGCGTCTCTCTTCTCTGTAATGACAAAGTTGATTAATTATTATTATTAAATTATTATAACTAATCATAATTACAGTTATAATTAATTCATCTTTACTTTTAATGTTATCCTAATTGCGATACTTTCACACAGAGCCTTTAAAAACCAGTTTAAAAACAATAAAGCTGAAAAGTAATTTCATTTAAAATTTAAACCTAAAAGCAATCAAACAAAGCAAAAACCTTTAGCCAAATCTTAAGATCGTATTAACTCTTACTGTTGTATATTAAGAGTAATTTAGTATGATTAACTTTTAATATGGGTGATAGTGGGGGTAAGACGAGGTAGTAGGGTAAAACAGAGCAGCCGCCTTTTCTGCTCTGGTGGTACTTCTCTCTACTTGGTTGTGAATACAGTTACTAATTGCTTAACCATGCGTCGTCACTCGTCAGTATGGAGGTGAAACCCGTGCAATAGAGACGCTGTTGTGTGCGCAGATGATATCACTTTTGGAGAAGTGCTGTGACACAGTCTTTGAGAAATCTGCGAGTAGCTTGCTGCTCTAACTATAGGACCCATTACTTTTATGTAGGCATATTAAGGTTTTGTGACACTGCAGTACTATTTAATTTGAAATAAAATATACAAAGCATTTCCTTTTCTGCAGAAACCTGTTATAACTACAACTTTACACATGTACCCCGTTTTACCCTACCCTCCCCAGTGGGTAGGGTGGGTATAGTGGGTATGTCTCCCTCCTTTGGGAAAAACAGAGTCGCACACTAACAGTCAACAATGGAAAACAACCAACCGTAATAATTTAAAGTGGACACGATAAAGTTCATGTGAACAGAAAAATCAGACTGAGGCAGGAACCTACGAGTTACAAGCAATTTAGCAGAGTACCCTGTTTTACCCTACCCTACCCTCCCCGACATTATCAATATCTCTAAAATTATATTCAAATTGGACTTAAAATACCAACTTTAGAGAGATGCCCCCCCCCCCCCCCCCAACCTTTTTTGGGCCATATCCTAAACCATATTAATTAGACCTGATGATGATTGAGAATAATTTACTAGTTTAATTTATAAAACTATTTTAATATAGTCTATCATAGAGTGTTGAGATCTTGAAATGTCATACTTTCTTGTCCCTGTTCCTAACTCTTAAAAATATAGAACAACATAGAAAAAGACCTTTATTCTTCTGTAATATGATACAGTATACCCTCTACTATCCGCACACGTCCGTTCCTAGAGGAGTGCGGATAGCTAAAAGATGCGGATACCTGACATTCACTTTGAGGAAAAATATAGAGTATAACGTACAATATACAGTAGTACATAAATAAAAACGACAAAATAATTATAGAAAACAATTATACAATTATAGAAAAATTACCAGTACATGACGGATGCCATATGACCAATTTTGTGTGGATAGTTGAGAGTCGATTATTACAATATGGTCATAAAATATCGTAATATAGGGTGACTTTGGCTTAATTTACATTTTTTGAAGACGAAAGTTTCATGGAAAAAAAGCACTTTTCTAATTTTGACTTATCTTTTTGTTAAACACTTTTTTATTTGTCTTCCTTAACTTACGAGTTATGTTGTGACAATTGTCAGCAGGTAAACACCAGTTTTTCTGCTGACAATTGTATCTTGAGAACGACAGACGTTGATTTCGGCTCTCTCCTTCCCCTATAGGGAAGGAACATTTTTGCGGGCGTTCGTCCTTGGACCCTATTTACTGAATTAAAAAAAAGGGGCTTAGGTTTTAAAATTAAATCATAAATTTTCAAGTAAACATTACACATCTGTATGACAAAATATACACTGCCTATTCAATACCAAATACTATACATATATTGACTTGTATAAATAAACATGCACATAATTCCACATATACTTACAAATATGATCTAAAATTACAAGTTATCATTGCACTGGTTACGCGATAAGCAAAGATTATGACATTGAGAATACTGAAGAGTGCACTTTTGCGGTTTTACAATTAAAGCAAGTCTGCGAATGATGTGGAGCTAAGATCACTATGACGACTATTTAAGCGAGACTTGAAACTAGAGTGGGATCTCTACAGCTCTACAGAAGCTAAGGCTAACAAAGACCCTAAGATCCACTCTAAGGTTAGCCCGAGAGAAAGGAGAGAGTAGGGGTTAAAAGAAGAGAATAAGGGGGTTAAGTAAGTAACAAAACCTATCATTCGTGGTTTAACATTCATTCATTCAGAAAAAGAGAAAAAAGACTCGCCATCATCATCATCATCATCCGCCGGCCACTGCCAACAAGTCGGAAAAATAGTCGGAGAGAATAGGAAAGGGGTGAAAAATGAAAAGAAGTAAAATAAGAACGATTACAAACCATGCAAACAGTCTTAACTCAACCACTGTCATACCATGCAAACTACAGACATGCGAGTAAAGAGAGGAGAAGAAAAAAAAAGTAGGAAGAGTATAACAAAGTGGGTTAGTTTACGCTACGAGCTACACCTAAGTTCGTGTTAGTCTAATTTTTTTTTTTTATTGCTGGCATGTCACAAGCTGGCATTAATCGTCAACAGGCTCATCCTCGACCACTACCCCAGAGCTCCTGTTGCTAATTGTTTTATTATTTTAAACATTAATATTTTTAAAATGCCTATCTAAACGGTTTTTAAACATATTAACGCTGGTAGAGTTCACGACGGACGCGGGAAGATTATTCCATTTATCAATTACTTTAAATGTAAAAAAGTTTTTAGCGATGTTGGTAATGAAACGTCTGCCACGCAACTTAAATCCGTTATTACGAGTATTGCTATTACCGAAAGTGAACAGTTCGTCAAAATTTAAGTGCCGGTTTTATGGAAAACTGATGTGTGGGTAGTTGGGAGGTAACGAAAATGGTTCACTGAGTAGGTAGGTAGTTAATCTAACAATTATTAAATTCCTTTTATGTCAATAACTGGGTGGATGAAACCAATTGGTTGCTCACCAGAGTTATTCTCCACACTAGTATTTATATACTGTGTGACAAGAGCGTGCTCGGTAATAGATATACATTACCGATCAACCAACCGAAGAAAAAACCAAGACGACGCTGGTGGAAAAAGCCCCGCGAAAAGGAGGACAAGGGAGAACGAAAACGAGGAACGGGGCGACAAGACGGAACGAGAGAAGAGAGAAGGACAAACAACGGAAAAAGATCCCCACCAGCAAGTACGCTCTCAACAATTAAACAAAAGGGGAAAAGGGACTCTCTAATAACTAGCAGTAAGTGACTGTGTTTTTAACCGTTAGAAGTAAACGCAGTAAATTAAGCTGGGTCAGACAAATTAGGCCTACATTGTGGCCTAAGAGTGAGTGAGGACCGAAATGAGGAGCGACGGTCCATTTTTAAGCAATTCCGGACGGTCCGGTCCGGACGGTCTTTTTTAGTGATTTTAGTGTGTTTAGTGATTATTGGAAGTTCTAAAGAAGATGGAAACTCAAGCATTTAACTTAATAACTTTTTTTCATCATTTATGTATTGTATTAATTATAATTTACGTTAATAAAATTAAAGATTTCCGGTGTCTTTAATTTCATTTTTCATTTTAATCAAATTTTTCACTTATATTATATGTAAGGACCGAGGACCGAGTCGTTCCTAGGTCCTATCTTCAAAAAGGACCGTGACCGGGACCGTCGGTCCAGTTTAAGGCAAGGACCGGGACCGGGACCGTCGGTCCTTTTTTAGGCCCGGGTGCCCACCTTTGTATATATATATATATATATTTAGGATAAAAACGAAGACGTAGAGCAAGAAAGTCATTATATTTGGCTGCAGCCGACGTTTCGGGCAACTCTACCCATTTTCAAGGCCTAATAAGATAAAAGGCTAAAATTAATGCATGACAAAAAAAATATAAAAAAATTATACGAATGTCAAAAACAAACTAATTCATAGCACAGAATAAAACCACTTAAAGAATAAAAATTAAAAAGCGTAAAACAAGCATAAGCCAAAAACAAATTAAAAATTATATACATGACAAATAACACATGATAAAAGTAAAACTTTAAAACTAAAAACATTCAAACAAATTAGTTAAAAATTAGTTAAAAACTTCACTAATAAAAAGTTAAATGAAAAAACGCAAAAGTGCACGAAAACATACCATGCTCACTTGACATCCTCAAACAACTGAGGCGAAAAGGAGACAGGGTCAAGGGGAAAAACAGAAAAATTTAGTTGGTAGGCATTCTAATTAATATAAGGGGGTAACAGCTGGAATCAATATTTAAGCTGGAATTCAGAAATTTAATGCACAAAGATTCATAAATACGGAGAGAGGACGGACATTTTAATGATTTAAGAATTTTAAAGTTATTAACGGAAATATCAACTTTACACTTAACAGAATGATTTCTAATGGCAGACTGTTCCTTTTTAGATAAAACTTTCCCTGTCCTATGGCTAATACCCATATGGGAGCAAAATCTTGCCTGCAAAGAACGAACTGTGCTGCCAACGTAGTTCCCCTGGGAACACCCAGGGCAGGTAAACAAATAAACGACAGAACAGTTCATCGCAGGGGGGATTTTGTCCTTACAATGTTCTTGAATATAGACGAGAGCAGTACCACTACTGTATCTAACTAAACTAAAATAATTTCGCCAGTTAGGTAGTTTATTTGTAAAAATTTCTGCCCGGGCAGCCTCTACAAAAAAGCCCAATGTATTATATGCTTATCAAAAATATTCAATAGGTCAGCAAGTCTAGCTTAATACTTATGACTTATCATATTCAAGATTTATAAGAAAAAAACTCTTTAAGCCTAGCCTAGCCCTAAGCTCAACAATATCCATAAAACAAATTTGAACTTTAAATAGAAATGGCAAATATGTTTCGCGAATGTGAAACTAAAACATCCTCACCCACTTCAATTTATTCCATTTATTTTCTTACAAACATTTCCAATAAACTAGCAAATAAAATAATTTATACCGCACACTTAAAACACTAACCTGCAACAATCTGCAGGTTACTAATTAATATTTTGTTCTAATTATTATTATCGGTTGTCTTTCAGCGACGCAGCGTATGGAAAAATAAGTTGTCGTACACATTTGTGGGGGCACTCCGCTTATTGCAGTCTATAGAGCTCACAGAATTATCTATTGCGGCTACATAGAAATCAATGAGCCTACACTGTTATTAACTTATTAAGCCTTAACGATGCAATGATAATGGTTACCTACTCTGTCAAGGAACAAAACGCAAAAAAATACCTATGTAATTATAATAAATTTCTTAAAGGATTTATTATTTATGATTTTGAAATAGACAAAAATAGAAATAAAGGACATATGCCGTCCTTTGACGCTTCAATAAAGGACAAGGACAAGCAGATCGAAATAAAGGACTGTCCTTTGAAATAAAGGACGTCTGGCAACCCTACCGGCTAAGACCTAGCATCAACTCATAGCTTAAAGGTGAAGGTAGATTGCCCTAACCTAATTTGGTGAGGAATCCTACTGTGGACCTCAATTTATCTGCCCACTCTGGACCATTTCCGGAATCTCTAGGCTGACCCTACAAGGCTAGACTTAATCTACGCTATAGTTAGACTGGAGATATTAGGGGTGAGTTAATTGGGGACCAATTCATACAGAGCATTTTTCACAGTTTGATCACAGTAGGAAACGTATTCCATAGTAAGGAGACAACTTGTGACACTGCCATTCTACCACCATGAGATCGTTTCATGCTTGTTTGCAGGTTGTTATTATTCCTGAGACTCGCGTCAGGATGACGTTGATGGTTTGAAGGAAACTAACATCCAGTGAGGAACACTACGTATTAACAGAGATGGCCATTCACGTATTTAACATTACTCAAATATGTATTTAAATACTGTATTTATAAATACATTTATTTTCGAGTATTTAAACACATATTTAGATACATTTCAAAAGTAACTGGTATTTATAAATACACGTTTCAAATACGTTTTTTGAAAGAGGACATGGGGACTAGGTCATGAGCGATGATAAAGGATTCTTACCTACGCCACAACATTCCCAGTACATACTTCTTAGATGGTAAATTAGCTTACTACTATTGTATTTATATTTACGCACACATTACATTAAATGCAGATATATATACACACACTCGTATATATCTGCCTGTCTGGGCTACGTAGTGGCTGATGTCGTAACACCGCTTCTCGGAGATCAGCGAAGTTAAGCGACATTGGGTCTGGGTAGTAGTTGAATGGGAGACCGTCCTCTGCGCCCAGATTATGTAGCGACCCGTGGTTCGGATCCCACGTAAAGCTGTAGGTCCCCTCCGTCATATGACCTTAGATGTTGCGAAGGAGGTTAAACAACTCCAATTAAAAAAAAAAAAAAAATATCTGCCTGTCTCTGTGTCTGATTCTGCTATACAAGTACCAAATGCAAATGCTTCACCTTACTCTTCTGACAATAATGATTATTTTGATTTCAACAAAAAGTACGAAGTCAGCTTCGGAAAGAAACCCCTGAAATGTTAATTCTGAAATCTCGCTAAGCATAAAGTGATCAAATCTGTATTCTGAAAGTACGACACTACACTGCCTTCATCAGCACCAGTGGAGCAGCTATTTGCTTTTGCTGGGTTTGTTCATTCACCTAGGAGAGGAAGATTATCTGACACGCTATTCGAGAACCTAGTCCTAATTAAGGCATATATGTAGATTGTCCTCGTCAGGGCCGCTGACGGCTGGCACTGGGCCCGGGCCAAGATGCGTGATCAGGCCTCACTCCCTAAATCTCCCTACCAACCAAATTTTACTACTTTTTTAAACAAGTTTTTCAAGTGACTCAGGGTGAGAATGGTGGCAATAACTGAAAAACATTTATTAGAACGAAATAGTTCTGTAATATGTTTATTAACAATTAAAACACTGTTGGATAAGCGAAAAAAACTTAGCATTCTTTAGTGTTAATACGTTTGAATAAAAACACACAACACCAAATCATTCTAGTTGTGAAGTTGTCTACAAGTCTACAACTCATTTAACGATGCTTTGTGAGTGTTTCTGTTAGCAAATGTTTCAATTATATCATCAAAGTTTAGGTCTCTTGCAAGTCTGACCTTTTTTTGCTTTTTCATCTTTTTCTCGCTTTTTTTTTTCTCTTCTGTGCTCCAGACTTATATTTGTACTCCATAATGCTAACTTCACCTTAAAACAATGAAGAATTGAACCAATGCAAACCAACAGAGTTGTCACAACAGCAGCCTAACAACTGACCGACTGTGCAGCCAGGGCAGTGCTGTTGGAAACCTGTTCTAGTTACTGGTGCTGCTATCACCAAAAGTTATTTTGTAATGTTTTTTTTTTTCACGGTCCGGGCCCCCCGGAGGGGCTCGGGCCCCAGGGATTGTCCACACTCTCCTCGGGCCTGGTCCTCGCCCATCTATCCATTCATTTCTTTCTTACTTATGGTTGCCTGTTCTGAGTGTTGTGTTATAGATAATTCCCAGTGGTTTAGCTACAGTTATGGCTAATTCCTTCAGTACTCGGAAGTGTATAGCATCAGGGCCAGGAGACTTATTTCTTATTTGTGTAGTTTCTTCATGATCGTCTATTCAATTATTACAAAAGAATTCTTAATTTTGGGTTAAAAAATTTCACTTTTGGAGTAACATATCATCAATAAATTGTTGATCTATTTGTAACTTTTATTTTGCACGCTGTAAGGTTGTAATGTAACCATGTCTTATAGCGATCATGTAAATGAAGATGGTCTGACATAATGCATTGGGAAATGTATTTAGTATTTAATTACATTCCTTTTAGGTGTAATCTATCTTGTATTTAATTACATTCCTTTTAGGTGTAATCTATCTTGTATTTAATTACATTCCTTTTAGGTGTAATCTATCTTGTATTTAATTACATTCCTTTTAGGTGTAATCTATCTTGTATTTAATTACATTCCTTTTAGGTGTAATCTATCTTGTATTTAATTACATTCCTTTTAGGTGTAATCTATCTTGTATTTAATTACATTCCTTTTAGGTGTAATCTATCTTGTATTTAATTACATTCCTTTTAGGTGTAATCTATCTTGTATTTAATTACATTCCTTTTAGGTGTAATCTATCTTGTATTTAATTACATTCCTTTTAGGTGTAATCTATCTTGTATTTAATTACATTCCTTTTAGGTGTAATCTATCTTGTATTTAATTACATTCCTTTTAGGTGTAATCTATCTTGTATTTAATTACATTCCATTTAGGTGTAATCTATCTTGTATTTAATTACATTCCATTTAGGTGTAATCTATCTTGTATTTAATTACATTCCATTTAGGTGCAATCTATCTTGTATTTAATTACATTCCTTTTAGGTGTAATCTATCTTGTATTTAATTACATTCCTTTTAGGTGTAATCTATCTTGTATTTAATTACAATCCTCGCCAGAATTTAGTATTATTTAAATAAGTAGTATAGCCGCAAAAGGTTAGAGTGCAAGAATGTTGCAAGTGATTACGTAATGTTGCAAAGGGGGGTGGGGGTGTTGCAAAAAATTCCCCCAAAGGGGGGATGCTGCAGGTGCAACAAGGAAAACTTGGAGGCGGCGTTATCCCCCAAGAGAAAGGAGGAGAGGTGTTCACCTGGCAGGAGCCAAGTGCATATTAAGACTTCAGCCGAGTAGGCGTTGTTTTATAGGCTCCTAATCAGCCAGTTGGCTTAGAAGGCGTAAATGGCTTGAGTTGCAAGATAGCGCGACTTCAGCCGAGTAGGCGTTGTTTTATAGGTTCCTAATCAGCCAGTTGGCTTAGAAGGCGTAAATGGCTTGAGTTGCCAGATAGCGCCATGTATTCAGTTTGTGCTATATATTTAATTCTAATCGAAGACTGAGTTGCCAGATACCACTTTTTAGCATTGCCAGATACCATTGTATACATTATTATAGACTCCTAATCAGCCAGTTGGCTTAGAAGGCGTAAATGGCTTGAGTTGCCAGATACCACTTTTTAGCATTGTCAGATACCATTGTATACATTATTATATTTCTTAAAAGTTGGTTTAGAAGGCGTAACATGATATAATTAAGTAAAACAACATTGCATCATTCTGTTTATTATAAATATATAGAAAATAAATATACATTTCAATAATAATTGAGGAATATGCATATAATCATAACAGTACAGGAAATATATACACACAATTATGGATATATATATAAAATAAATATACATTTCAAATATAAATAAATATACATTTCAATAATAATAGAAATATGCATATAATCATAACAGTACAGGGGAAATATCACGCAAAATATATAAATACATTTCAATAATAATAGAAATATGTATATAATCATAACAGTACAGGAGAAATATCACGCGAAATATATAAATACATTTCAATAATAATAGAAATATGCATATAATCATAACAGTACAGGAGAAATATCACGCAAAATATAAATACATTTCACTTTTTTTTCAAAATATTAAACTCGCATTTAATCGAGTTTACAATTACATCATTATTGCTCTGCATTACGCAGTATATGCGGCTTAATAATATTTCACCGCTTAAAGTATAGGGAAACCTGTATTCGATATGAAGGGCTTTCATATCGTTCAGTACTATTTTTGTTCCCACTTTACAACCGGTTGGTAAGTCATCTTTAAATACGTCTAGAATACAATCAAAAGCACGCACAAAGAGTTCATCGTTAGCTACATTATTAAACACAAGTTTATAAACACGCTTTTCCAATCGAGGGTTTATTTCTACCGACCCGAGCTTTTCAATCGTGAACTCACTCAACATAACGGCAATTGAAGTAATCTTCTAAATCGTTACGACAACTGCGCGTTATATAAAGAAATAGTTTTTCAGGGTGAACGGTGTAGGTGAGCTCAGCCTTGTACTGATCAATTGCTTTGTACCAAAGTTCATGGTATTTCAAAGAGTCTAAACTTTTTAAATAAACGTCCAGCACTAGACCATTCTCACCAGCCCTACACTCGGTAAACCCATCGAGCAGAGCGGTGTATCCGTATTCAAGTACTGTATCAAAATAAAGCATGTCCGTAACACGCGCGTCTAATATAGGTTTCAGCTTGCGGAATCCGACGATTTCAAACATTCTGTCGAGGATGAAACGGTTTCGCGTAGGAACAAGAGCGTTATTATCAGAAGCATTCTTCCACATCAGCCGTATATCAATGCACGGCCGATCGTTATTTATACACAACGTACATACAACGGCGTATGAGGGTGCGTCACTAATCTGCTCTCTTCTTGTACTTACGTTAGCAGGTATTTTATAACGATCTTCACTCCACTTCTCAACTATCACGAAGATTCTATTCATCTCCTCGACACTTAAATAAACCCGTTTGTTTGTTTGTCTACATTCCGTTTCCAGTACATAGCTAACGGTACCGGAATTACGCCTGAACACGCGCAACGATTTCGTCACGGACACATCGTACGAGGCGTTGAGAATGCTGCTCAAAGGAAGTTCCATCGTATTCGAGGAGCGCACGTCCACTCGGTTCAAGCTCTGAGATAACTATGAGCCGTGTGAGGCACGCAGGTAGGCAGGAACGGTTCGACGGGCGGCTGACTCGATGATACGTGAATGGGGTTGTTCGAACTCGTATGATCCGCGAGTCGTACCGAATTGTTGTACATATTTGTTTTTCCGGTACAAGAATTAATTTCATCACTACCAGCCTACGCACCAGACATTTTACCTCAGGATAAGAACTAGGAACATTTTGTTTTACTAAACATCTTCACACTCCGGCGCACTATTTGAGAGGAACATATGCTCATATTTTTCCTTTCTGCCCATCTAGTACACTAATAGGAGCGTCTATAGGCTTGGCGAATTCCAGCCGCACTGAGATGTTTCCGCTCTGCTGTGGGGTTAAATGGGTATTTACGCTAGCAGATAAGTCAGGTGTAATGTCAAACGGATAAAGGTTAAATTGATCAATTAATTCTTCCTGCGTTACCCCATTACCAAGCTCATCACAATCACCTGCAATATGGGTCAGATTACTATAGGCTCTGGCACAAAGAGGTAACACAGCGTCTGATGAATAGTCCGTACCCATTGTTCCACCCAAAGCAGTGCCATTAACGTATAGTTATATTTTTAAGTCCGAAATTCTCGAATTTAAAGGCACTCTTTTTATATTTTCCATTCACCGAAGCATGGTCCTGCATGCCGATTAATATCCTTTTAGGAAGATTTCCCAGGGCGATGTTTTCTATCTGCTTCGATGCCAACCCTGCAGGAACCGTATATAGTTTGATTTGCACTCTGTTAATAGGATATTTCACTGTAGCGTTTAGTAAATTTTTCTCAATTTCTAGTTGTTTTGGTGAACCTAGTTTCACTCGCCGTACGCGGAGGTGTGTCCATAATGTGAACCACAACGGGCTTTGCACCCTCTTCTTGATCAGCATCCAGATTTAAGCAGATCTCAGGACTCGTGCGGGTGAGCTTTATTTTCATATCCACCCCGTTGACAAGCAACTTCTCCTGGAAAGTGAAATCTGTGTGCAACCGTCCAAAACATCGTATATTTTCTTTTTAGAATTTTTAAATTTGTCCTTTATACTATTTTCATCTTTAGTTTGATAATATCCCTCGGCACTTAAAAAGGTAGCCTTCGCTTCTTTGGAAAAGTTGATGACATTTTCCAGATAGGCTCGTAGATGATAGTACCCCGTGCCTGCCGATATGTTGGTCTGATTTAAATATACGTCACACTGGTTGAATATGGAGTGCAGAAAGTTTCTTTCAGGGTATACAGCATATTTGTCATCGCAGACCGTTCCATCAGAATGGGCTATACGTAGCTTAGCGTACATGTGCACACAGCTTGGATCAAAAAAGTAAGGGCCTGAGCTGGGTATCACGAATTCTATAGGTGCACTCGGGGAACTAATTGTGTTTAAAGGGTTAATTGTAATAAAGTCACTGTGCTCAATAGAAACTTGGGTTGGAGGCAGCTCAAAAAGGGAAAGCTCCGATTTACAGCATTGTGAACTACATGGGTGGATGAAGCGTGCCATGGCGAAATAGTGACTCCTCTCTCGACAAGTGGTAAACAAACTATGATTCATGAGGTCAATGTCCTTAGCTTATATCAGTCAAAAAAGTGGTCAACCATAGGTTTCATTCGCTTACAGCACTTCTTTTTTGATAGCCTTTTACGTTTAATACCACGTGAACCCTTCTTCCGGGGAGCCCTCTTCTTCTTCTTCCCGCCACCACGCATTTTTCTCTTTGCATCTTTGATGATTTCGTCCCGTGTACGCTTTAAATGTTTTTTTAGAGCTTCTTTAGGTTTAGCCCCGGCCAATATGTCTTCTGCAGTGTTAAGGCCTGATTGTAGCGCTTTCCTTCCAAGGTATCTGGCACCCCTCTTCAGCAAAGGAACAGCCGTACGTAGTATGGATGAAAAAATGGATCCAAGTCCACTACCGCGCTGGTATCTCGCCCCTCGATAGACGGTGAAAGGCTTTCTATCCATTATAACTCAGTGCGTCGAAAGTGTAGCTTCACTGTTAAGCTCCCGTTACCGAATGGGAAGTTTTCACCCTCAATCGTTCTTATATATATTGAGATATTGGTTATTAAATTAGTTGCGACATTCACATAATGGGGTCTGTCATATGTAATACTCAAACTCCTTCCTCTATGGTTGGGGATGTGAGCAATGCGCAGCAGGCGTGCCTGGGTATCCCCAACAAACTGGTGCTCCACTATATTACTGTAAATATAGCACATGTCTGGGGACCTTTCAGCCAATTTCTCCATCTTCAATTGATACATTAATCTGGACAAGTTATACAGTCTCGTGAAATGTGTCTTTGGAAGGCTGCGCTATATCGGCCGTTGGTTAGAATTTTGAACTGTCTATGTTCTTTAATACGTCTGTTAGTCTTTGATTTTAGGATTAGTGTATGTGCAGGGTTGTTTACGATTTCGTATACTAAACCATTCGTAAGGTTTGAGTTTCTTAAACTTACGTTTAAGCCTCTCACAACATCCTCGACCGAACCATATTGACCCGGTCCTAGTCTTACTTCTGTACTGTAATACCGTGCAGCCTTAGTCCGAGCGATACGCATAGTTTCATCCATAGCTACCCGAGCTTTTTCACACTCGTCAATGTCTAAGAATCGTAAAAACGGTTTCTTTATGTTCAATATTTAAAAAGACGGTGTCCAGCTGAATTTCGCATATCCCCACCTCATACGAATCACGACCCAATTCAATGTGCCCGTGGAGCTCTGTTACAAAGTTGGCTAGTGTGTTGTTAGGGTGTACAGACAGGGACGAGGAGGACGGGAGTGTGACGTAGAAATGGTTAGGAGCCATGTTGCATACTATTTAAGCTTCATTATTGCATCAGCTTTTATATAGGTGTTGAAGCTTTCTGGGTACCCTAGCCATTTCACCAGGTACATTTTTCTCTTTCCTGAACCTTTGCTTCCTAAGATTTTCTCAATTTTAAACACATTTTTTCCTAAATTAAACGCAACTTTCTGCAATTCCTCGCGGTAAAAGCCTCCTGAGATTTCTTCCCCATTCAAATCTTCAATGTAATACATCATTATCTCACCTTTAGGTCTCATAGCCCTAACTTTAAAAATCTCGCGTGTCCATCCTTGCTCAAAACCCTTTGCGAATTTATTCCCCGAACGCGACAGCCTTACATAATCATTGATTTTGAAGCGCGCCGAGTGTGGTGTTGGTGATCCATCTCTTGTCGGGAGCGTACCTCTTTCTAAAACTTCGTTAGGTGTTGTCCCAATCGTGCGATGGTGTGAGCGGTTGTAGGATGATGCCAATGAATCCAGAATGCCTAGAAATCTGTATGTGTTTTTATGTGTAAAATAACGGTGCATGCGTTCCTTTATGGTGCGCTGAACTCTTTCAGCTAAAGAAGCCTTATGTATAGAATTGGTTGTGTAATAGCTGATATTAAACTCTGTCAACATGTTCTGAAAAGCACGGCCTATAAATTCCTTCCCCATATCCGTACAAAAATAGCCAGGAACCCTGTTTTCTTTTAACATTAGCGTTTTGGTGGCTTTAGCAACTGTTTCAGGTGATTTATTTTTCAGAGGAACTAGCCACAGATATCTAGAGAATACGTCTATTATGAATAGAATGTAGCGGTAACCATCGTTATACACAGAATATCTTTGCATGTCTGTTAAATCTGCTTGCCAAATAGAATCAATCGAGGAAGCCGTTGTCTTGGCTGTTTTAAACCTTTTTCTCACAGGCTTATGAAGCGTATAAGCGTCCTGCTCCCGCAAAAATCTTTCAACATCTTTTTTTCCTACTCCGTAAACACTTCTGTACAGTCTATCTACGCCGCCGTAAGAGGATGGGTTAGAAATGTCATAATAGGGTTTAGTTAATACGTTAGCCATTTGCGTATTTTAGAGGCACGTGGGTAGGGTTGGTTTAACCTCTTCTTGCTCCTCTTCAAAGGTGTTACCGCCAGGGGTGACGGCGCCTTCAATTGTGTCACATGCGTTGCATGTTCCAAGTCTTTTAACCTGTTCAGATTTCCTATCAACGTTTTAGGGACATTTATTTGTGTAGTCTTGCTTTAATATGCTTCCATCCTGATGGTGATGGCCTATCCCACTTTCTCACCAGATCATGGACAATGTCTACGATATTCGATCCCTGTACCTTTGATCCTTCCACAATGATCTCGCCTGTATCGATCCATTGTACGGCTGGATCCTCATTCAATAGATTATAGACTTAAGCCTTTACTCATCAATGTATGTGGGAGGGTGCTTTTTAATACATGTTCGATATGTTGTGTGGCTAATCTTTTTGGTTGGTCAGCTGTATCGTCGGGCTCAGATCCTATGTCGCCATGTCCATCGCCACCCGTGCTGTGCCTAATAACCACAGGAATCTCTGTAGGGCTCTTATAATTTTCGTACTCGTGAAGAAATTTCTGCAGAGCTTCTTGGTATAAGATTCTTTTCTCATCAGGTGTTTTTTCACTGTTTAATAGGGCTAGCAATTCGCTTTCCATTCTTTTAAGTCTGCTTTTACGGGGATCTAGATCCGTGTCTGGATTCCTTTGCAGTGAAGCGTACACCTCGTGGGGAATCACTACCACTTTCTTCATTATATTAATCTAGTCAGTAAAGGACCCAAAACTGAAAATAAGATGGGGAGAAATGACCCTCCTGTTTGTACAATAATTCGTTTTTTCTTCGCTACAGTTTGACTTTTACGAGCGAGTGCACGTATTATGTTCTTGTAGCGGCGTAGGCGAGCCTTCTGATGGGTTTTCATTGATACATTGCAATTTATAACGTTAAGACAGATTTCACAGATGCATTTTAAAAAGTCGGCGTCGATATTTTTAATAAACATCTGCTGCAATGCCCGGGGCAGTCGATGATAGATTTTTATTAATTCACGGTATTTCTTTAGTCTCTCTGTCATTCTGGAATATACACCGTTTCAGGCTCGTTTGGGAATATATTCGTTCGCAGAAGCACTCTAAACGTGTTTCGCGGATGAAGGTCGCAAAGCAAATATCCGTAACGCGTGCTTGTAGCTTCTTTATAAACTTCCAAAAACTCCTTACGCTGATTCGGGAACATTTGATTGGCTAATACCCCAATTTGTGATACATCTCTACGTTGCGCGAATAAGACTAGATATTGCGTATTTAACGACACATCGCGCATGTATCTATTTTTGAAAATAGATTCTGATTGATGAAGAACACGCTTATGTTAAGATGGTGGGAGAATACTGTAAATGTCTCGGCAAACGTTTTATCCATCTCCAACATGAGATCGTCAATTACAATGATTGTATGTTCATTTCCCTTTAACGAATTAACGTCATATACGCCTTTGTGGAACAAAATATCATCTTGGTACTCGTTGAACACTGATTGATACGTCGAATAGCACCATATAACTTTATGCACAAATTTCGAGAACATCTCTCCCTTTTCTTTAATGATTTTAAGCATAAACACAGTTTTACCACATCCTGTAGGTCCAGATATAATACATGTGGATGGGCTCGTGAGTCTGAATTTTTCTACAGAGTCCATTTCTAACACGTCACACTCCTAAGTGGGTCATTTACAAAATATTACAAATTTTGAGTGCAGTTCCTTATATTTTGCTTTCTTCTCCCACAGAACCGTGAATGACGATGAGGTAGAGCACCCCATCATTGACATTACGGATGACCTCGACGACAGTGTAGTTGTGATCTCCCCTGCCAACGAACCCTCACCAGCGATACTGGTAGCACGTCCAAAGCGGAGGTATGAGAACCCCACGTCAGGTATAAAGCGACCGAAATACGCGCCTGTTGCAGCGGTAATAGATCCCCAACCTTCAACCTCTTACGCAACAACCCCCCCAGCAGCACCTCCCGCTAATATATCCCCTAATTCATCCGCCACAGATGCCCCCCGTTCTGTTGAGGATGTTATAACGTTCGAGTTGGTGCGCTCCGCAGCCTCCACCCCAGCCTTGACTAGAAATCGGTATAGAGTCAGGGTCGACCCTAGAGCCATGTATAGCAATGGAATTGAGCGCGGGCTACGCCGGGTTGTACAGCGTATTGTAGAGTTTGCTCTTCAGAATCGCGACGAGCGTGAAGTCAGGACGAGTCTGTCCTTTGGATTCGGGTCAGATGACGGTGATGTAGACGATTATTGGGTGATAGTGCCATTTAGACGTTTGGCGGCTGAAGATGTAGCATATATATTAGGCCGTATAATGCCAGCCGCCCAAAGTAGTATAGTCTTTAATATGGACAACTTCACGGGAAATATTCATCGTGTATTCCGTGTTGCGGGTCATAGTGCCATACCGTATACTCTTAACTTCAATTCTCCGATTATTTACCGAAAGCATATAAACGTCGATCGTGGTTGCGGCTTTATAGCAGTACTCTTAGCACGTATGTTTACTGTACAAAATACAGAGGCCACAAAAATTTGGTTGCCTACGGTCGTGGAGCGTGCCCGTAAACTAGCTGTAGACTGTGAACTTGAATTTGACTGTAATATGGGTCCTGAAGAGTTGAGAAGGGTAGAACAGGAAATGAATGTTCGTATAGTTGTATTTGGGCTGGATGATCGTCGCAGGACTGTGTATGTTTTTAAAAGCTGTGTGAGAGATCGTACAAGACCCCTACTTATTTTAGGATTGTCAGGGACAACGTATCTCCCCATCCCCATCCCATGGCTTTACGCGAGTTATGACAAAAGTCGAAAATATGGGAGAAATCATGATTTGTGTAAGGGGTGCCTCGAGTTTGCGGATGATATTGTGCGACATTGTAAAGAATGTCACATGGTATGTGAGCAGTGTAAAAGCACCAAATGTGAAAGCCGTGTAGTTGACGCTGAGAAGAGAGACTGTGATGTGTGTAGACGCACATTTTTCAATAATAGCCGTTTTGATTTCCATAAATCAATTGGCACGTGCAGGAAAATGAGAATCTGTGAATGTGGTATGTTTCACACAATGGATAATTGGGGAAAATTTAAGCACAAGTGTGACGTAATTCACTGTCCTACATGCCAGGAGGAATATAAGGCGGATGGAGTAAAGCATGTATGTTATATGAAAGATGCTAAGCCTAAAAATAACCCTTGTATAACTGTATACTACGATATAGAAACATATACGAACGCTGAAACCAAAGAGGTAATTCCACATTTACTTGTGAGCCAGACCATCTGTGGTGAGTGTATGGGTATCGAATGTGACGAGTGCCCCAAATGCGGTAAACGGACAAACGTTTTTAAAACGAATGTCCGCGATAGTCCTGTGAAACTATTTGTGTCCTATATTGTCAAGTTAGCCGACAAGTTCAAAAAATGACTGTGTATATTCTCGCCCATAACGGGGCAAAGTTTGATACGCAGTTCCTTTATAAGGAGTTGCTTGAACACGAATCCTCTGAGATATTTACAGGTGATCCATTGAAAAGAGGCAACAAATTAATACAGATGCAAATAAGAGGCAATGTACAATTTAAAGACACTTTATTATTCACACCTTGTAAATTAGCAAAGCTACCCAAGGTGATGGGAGTAGCAGCTGAAGTTTCCAAAGGATACTTCCCTTACACTTTCCTCACCAGCGAGACTTTAAACTACGTAGGCCCACCACCACCCAAACATTATTTTGACTGTATGGATGAACGTGAAGACTTTGATCGATACTACAACAGTTTTAATGAAAGTAACCCTTATAATATAGCTGATGAATGTGAGCGTTATTGCGTGAATGATGTGCGCGTGCTTAGAGTATGTTTCCAGGCCTTTAGAAGGATGTACATAGCCCGTTTCAAATGCGATCCGCTGCAAGTCGCAACCACCATCGCATCATTATGTTTTACCGTGTTCAAGAATAACTTCATGCCTAAAGACACCTTAGCCATTATTCACCGAAACAAACCCGGCAGTTACGGACACAAGGCTATTTACTGGCTCATACACCTACAGCAACAGACAGGTGTATACATAAAGCACGCCCGCAACACGGGTGAAGTACCCATTAAGATTAATGGACGTGTTTTTTGGGTTGATGGGTTAAGTGAAAACCGTGTCACTGGTGTGAAGACTGTGTACTCCTTTAACGGTTGCTGGTGGCATGGATGCCCCCGTCCTGAGTGCGGGATCGCCGGAGATATCCACGGTAGATCTCCTGCCGACTGTCTTGCACGGACCCGCAGCCGCGATCAACTTATAGGATCACAGTTCACTCACAAAGTCTTGTGGGAGCATGAATATGATGCACGGATGGAGACAGACGAGGTGTACCGTGAGGAAATAAACACGATCAAGCGCTCAATGGTGCTGGATCCTCTCAAATGTGGTGATAGCTTGTTTGGACGTACAAATCCATTCAGACTATACTTTCCACCTACGGAGGGCGTGAAGCTCCATTACTACGATTTCTGTTCTTTATACCCATACGTGATGAAGAACAATCCGTACCCCGTGGGCGCTCCTGAGAAACTGGTGGGACCTAACCTACCCTCCATCAATGAATTTTCAAAAAATTTGAATGATCGTTACTTTGGGCTCTCTTTCGTAGACGTACTCCCCCCACGCAATTTATGGATGCCGATCTTACCTGTCGTTATCGACGACAAGCTCATGTTTTCCCTGTGCGTGAAGTGCGCGGAAGAGGATAACGGCGATTGTAACCATATACCCCACCAGCGTAAGATCAGAGGCGTATATACAAGTCCTGAGCTGGCCCTAGCCGTACGCCATGGTTATTGAATACTGAAGATATGAGGTGTGGAGGTTTCAGAAGCTACCAACCTTTTCACACCATATATAAACGCCTTTTTGAAGGATAAGGTTGAGGCATCAGGGTATCCGCGAGGAGTTGATACCGAAGATGAAAAGTCTGCCTATATTCAACGTTACCGCGACCGAGAAGGTATACAACTTGATCGTGTCCAAATTGTAAAGAATCCTGGCAAGCGCTTTAGTGCAAAGTTGTCTAAACAGTCTATGGGGAAAATTTGCGCAGAATACCGGCAAAGGGAGCATTCATTTGGCACAGTTATAGCGATGTCTGGGATTATGCCAATGCTCCAGATAAAGAGGTCATGGAGATCGTGAATGTAGGTAATACTTACATAATAATACAACAACACTGAATTTGCCACAGATACCTCAAGGGTTACAAACATACCTGTGGCCAGCTTCACAACAGCCTACGCCCGTATAAAACTTTGGGTCTATTGCATTCTCTTGGGCGGAGAGTATTGTATGCCGATACAGATAGCGTGATATTCACAGAGAGGGAGGGTGAAGACATGCCCGCTACTGGGGAGTTCCTCGGCGAGCTCACTGATGAGATCAAGGATGAGTATGGGGACAACGCATACGCCGACTCTTTGTCTCAACAGGACCTAAGACTTATGGGGTACGGGTCAGGGTGGGGGAGGAAATGAAATATATCGTGAAGGCAAAGGGTATTACGCTCAACCATGCGAATCGGCGGGTTGTTAACTTTGAATCGTTGAAGGATCTAGTATGTTTGGACGATGATGAGGGCGAACAACCTCCCCAACTAATTGTAGGCACCCACAATTTTCGGGCGCAGAAGCTGGGGGCGTGAAGGAACTTAGGGGTACGAAGGTGTGCCGTAACACCTATAGGAAACGTTACCAGTTACCTGGTACCTATGATACCGTACCCTTTGGATACCATAAACGTATGATGCTTCTATTGTTAACTCACACGTATTTGTCTTGTATATAATCGTATCTATTGATTTATTACACGTATTTGTAAATATATATATACTTGAATATCTCGTTATTAAATCGGTAAAGTATTTTTTTATTTTTTTTATAACTTGAATATTCGTTTATTTTTTGTAGTAAATATATAACGTGAATATCTCGTTTATTAAATTAAATCATGTTTCAATTAACGTTTCACTTTCTCCTTTGTGTGTGTGTGTGTGTGTGTGTGTGTGTGTGCGCAGGTGAAAGTTCTAAGCTCCGCCCACTGTAAGACCGTGAGTCATGCTACTATCTGGGAGTCCCTGCGTGGTCAGTCGACTGCAGTAAGCCCGAGAGATCAGACGTGTATTCAGAAGAAAAGATCAGACGTGTATTCAAATGGCTACCTTTAATATTGCTTGTACAACGTTTATGAAATGGTATTCAGCAAAGTGTCAGGATGTGGTGGATACCGAAAAACTTCCTATTCCTCCCTCCTATGCCTCTTTTAAAAACACATTGGATTGTGCGAAGTTCCAAGATGTACAAATACTCTACGGATGTTCTGGTGAGACCGTTGAAGGCTTTCGTTGCACAGACGATGTGCTGAAGTATACTGCAGAGCTAAACTTTATAAAGTCTCACATACACCGTGAAGTAAAAGAAACAACGCGTGCAGAAGAGAAGCAGCAGGTATGGATAATGAGTCTTGCGGATGGGTGGTGTGACAAGCGGTATTACGTCATGCTACACCATGTCGATTACTCATACCCTACGACTGAAAATGTGAATCTCGTGATCATGGACAATCTTAAGTATTTTTATCACTATATTAACGTATATCATGATGAGGTTCGTAGTGAGGTTGTGGCTAGTGCCCTGCGTGAGTTTTTAACAGACTTTAGAGACGAGTATCGTTTGATGGGCAGAAAGGAAAAATATGAGCATATGTTCCTCTCAAATAGTGCGCCGGAGTGTGAAGATGTTTAGTAAAACATAAAATGTTCCTAGTTCTTATCCTGAGGTAAAATGTCTGGTGCGTAGGCTGGTAGTGATGAAATTAATTCTTGTACCGGAAAAACAAATATGTATAACAATTCGGTACGACTCGCGGATCATACGAGTTCGAACAACCCCATTCACGTATCATCGAGTCAGCCGCCCGTCGAACCGTTCCTGCCTACCTGCGTGCCTCACACGGCTCATAGTTATCTCAGAGTTTGAACCGAGTGGACGTGGGCTCCTCGAATACGATGGAACTTCCTTTGAGCAGCATTCTCAACGCCTCGTACGATGTGTCCGTGACGAAATCGTTGCGCGTGTTCAGGCGTAAATCCGGTACCGTTAGCTATGTACTGGAAACGGAATGTAGACAAACAAACAAACAAACGGGTTTATTTAAGTGTCGAGGAGATGAATAGAATCTTCGTGATAGTTGAGAAGTGGAGTGAAGATCGTTATAAAATACCTGCTAACGTAGGTACAAGAAGAGAGCAGATTAGTGACGCACCCTCATACGCCGTTGTATGTACGTTGTGTATAAATAACGATCGGCCGTGCATTGATGTACGGCTGATGTGGAAGAATGCTTCTGATAATAACGCTCTTATTCCTACGCGAAACCGTTTCATCCTCGACAGAATGTTTGAAATCGTCGGATTCCGCAAGCTGAAACCTATATTAGACGCGCGTGTTACGGACATGCTTTATTTTGATACAGTACTTGAATACGCATACACCGCTCTGCTCAATGGGTTTACCGTGTAGGGCTGGTGAGAATGGTCTAGTGCTGGACGTTTATTTAAAAAGTTTAGACTCTGAAATACCATGAACTTTGGTACAAAGCAATTGATCGGTACAAGGCTGAGCTCACCTACACCGTTCACCCTGAAGAACTATTTCTTTATATAACGCGCAGTTGTCGTAACGATTTAGATTACTTCAATTGCCGTTATGTTGAGTGAGTTCACGATTGAAAAGCTCGAGTCGGTAGAAATAAACCCTCGATTGGAAAAGCGTGTTTATAAACTTGTGTTTATAATGTAGCTAACGATGAACTCTCTGTGCGTGCTTTTGATTGTATTCTAGACGTATTTAAAGATGACTTACCAACCGGTTGTAAAGTGGGAACAAAAATAGTACTGAACGATATGAAAGCCCTTCATATCGAATACAGGTTTCCCTATACTTTAAGCGGTGAAATATTATTAAGCAGCATATACTGCGTAATGCAGAGCAATAATGATGTAATTGTAAACTCGATTAAATGCGAGTTTAATATTTTGAAAAAAAAGTGAAATGTATTTATATATTTTGCGTGATATTTCTCCTGTACTGTTATGATTATATGCATATTTCTATTATTATTGAAATGCATATTTATTTCTATTTGAAATGTATATTTATTTTATATATATCTCCATATATATATATTTCCTGTACTGTTATGATTATATGCATATTCCTCAATTATTATTGAAATGTATATTTATTTTCTATATATTTATAATAAACAGAATGATGCAATGTTGTTTTACTTAATTATATCATGTTACGCCTTCTAAACCTACTACCGGTATTCTAAACCAACTTTTAAGAAATATAATAATGTATACAATGGTATCTGACAATGCTAAAAAGTGGTATCTGGCAACTCAGTCTTCGATTAGAATTAAATATATAGCACAAACTGAATACATGGCGCTATCTGGCAACTCAAGCCATTTACGCCTTCTAAGCCAACTGGCTGATTAGGAACCTATAAAACAACGCCTACTCGGCTGAAGTCGCGCTATCTGGCAACTCAAGCCATTTACGCCTTCTAAGCCAACTGGCCTATTAGGAGCCTATAAAACAACGCCTACTCGGCTGAAGTCGCGCTATCTGGCAACTCAAGCCATTTACGCCTTCTAAGCCAACTGGCTGATTAGGAGCCTATAAAACAACGCCTACTCGGCTGAAGTCGCGCTATAAAAGCCAAAAGGCCTTGGCTCCTGCCAGGTGAACACCTCTCCTCCTCTCTCCTCCTTTCTCTTGGGGGATAACGCCGCCTCCAAGTTTTCCTTGTTGCACCTGCAGCATCCCCCCTTTGGGGATTTTTTTTGCAACACCCCACCCCCCTTTGCAACAACCCCCAACCCCTTTGCAACATTCTTGCACTCTAACCTTTTGCGGCTATACTACTTAAATACACTCAAAAGTATCTATGCCCATCTCTGTATTATATCAAATTTCAGTTTAAAGTTTATATTTAGCCAACCAAACTTCTCTCTAAAAGCAGTTGCATGATCATTTTTCGTTCCATATTCGCGTGTCACTGTGGCTGCAAAAGTTTGCACTTTTTGAACCTCCTTCAGTGAAGTTGGCTTTAGTGAAGTTGAGGAACATCTACTGCAAATAAGAGGACAGTAGGATATGCGACTCGTCACCACGCGTGTTTATCAAAGATGATGCCTAGATTTCTTACTCATTTAGAAATTGGTACGTCACAAGTATTGGATTTTATTCGTTTCATCATGTCTTATTCACATATCGTTTTGATCCTACAATACGCACCGAGTTTTATTTGGATTTATTTTCAAGCCTATAGTGTCATAATGTCCTTTTAGACTAGACAAGTCTTTTTTCTGTTATTATCTCATTTACTTCATTCAGTTTGGAGTGAATGAAATAATAAGAACAACATAAATATATTTAACTTGAACAACAGTATGAAAATATTAAACTAACTATCGGGTTGCGGTTCTCGACTAAATATTTGTTTCGAAGAAAATGAAGTGCGCTGAATGTTCGTCCTTTATATTGCATATAAAAATTATATACATCCATCTGGCATACAAAAAGATTATGAAAAACACGCTACAATGTATACTTCTGAGAAAAAATAATCTATAACCTAACAAAGCTCGTGTGTGAACACGCGCGCGCAGACACACACACACACTATATATATATATATATATATATATATATATATATATATATATATATATATACACGTGTGCGTGTGTTCTTAACTAAAAAAAATTTCTAAATGTATTTATTTATTTCAAATGTTCGATAGCTGCAGTGGTCGTTCAGTAGACTATTCCCATTTGCAGTTAGTACACTAACATGGCACCCGTTTACTTTCCGAGTGTTGTGAAGCCCCATAACTGAGGCTACTTTGGATTTTTTTTGCATGTGCAAATGATCTAGGTTTTAAGCATCATAAACAGATCAGTCAATCATTTCTATAAGTGCCTGGTAGACGCACATAAAAGGTCCCGTGGTCGCATTTGAGAACAGCTGCTCTTGCGTTTAGGCCTAACATAGACAAAATCTTTTATCATTTTAACACGCATGTTGAATATTTTTCTTTGTTTTTATGACAATCATAAAAGGTTTTATCGGCTATATTATTTATCTATATTTTTTTATTTGAAGTATATATAGATAAATTGATAGTAGTTGTTAAGCCTATGCTGTAGCTTGTAGCGCAAGTTCAATTAAAAGGAAAGTTTTATATTCTTGAACTATATACACGCTTTTTTTTTGTATTGCAACTTAGGAAGTAAATATATAGTTTCAATAAATTATTTATGTGTACAGTGCTTACAAGAAGTCTCGCGCCTCTGTCTCGTCCCAAGCTAATCTGTTAGGTATAAAATGGGCGGTCCTTATGGCAGCGGAGGTATGTTCGGATTGGTGCACATAATTGCTCTAACCCCATCAATGACGACCACATTATCTTTGTGTTGATCACTCTATCTGTTTATATATAGAGACATACTGTATATAGATATATATATATAGAGTATGCAGGGGATAACGTGTCTCAGTCCCAGCTATGGTAGTTGTCTTACAATTAACAGTCCCAAGGGCAAGTTACGTTAACACCTCCACATAAACTACCTTGGACTAAAATAACATATGTGAAGCTCTTACCCAGAAACCATTTAAAAGGTGTGATTTAAAAGCTCTTTCTCTCTGATCACACCGCATCCCATCAGAGGTCTTCAGCAGGGACATCGGCAATGTATCCATATAACGTTAATAACAACCGAAACTCGGGGAAAATATACTCTCTGCCTTCCGCTCTACTCCAAATCCTTTTCTCTTAGTAACCTCTTAATACAAACTAATCTATCACATTTTGCGACTTTTTAACTCTGGTAGGATTCAATTCCACTCCTATAGTGTAAGAGATACTTAAATTCATGTGTGTATTATGCCATATGATGTGCGTAATAAATAATCATTTTTAAATAGTTGGAGCGTTCAAGGTCATCTGTAATAATCTATAGACTACCCCTCAAGCCCACTCTCAACACTTAGATTCCCCTAAGACACAGGCGTCTTCAAGTAACATGAATGCGGAGAGATCTAAGGTGTTAGATTCCATATTATATAATTTATGTGCTTGGTTTAAGAACGCTGGCATTGAAGGATGGAAGAAGGGACAGTAAAAGCGATAATAGGTTTAATGAAGGAAGTGGAATGAGGATGGAGGTAAGCGTTGCTATGTCGAAGGAAACGAGGTTGGGTGGGGCTGGATGTCTGGCTATGGTGTCAGAGAATTGACTCAAGTAGATGGACGCTTTACTGGACAGCAATATTGCCAGATACTGGAAGAGGTGCTGCTACCCAGTGTTCGTGCGTATCTGGTTCCGGCGGAACATTTTACTTAATGGAAGATAACAGTCCCATTCATAGGAGTAACGTTGTGAGAGCGTGGTACGAAGATCACCCAGAGATTATTAATCTAATTCTGCCACCACGTTCTCCTGATGTGAATCCGATTGAAAACCTTTGGGCAATAATGATTAACGAATGGGAGCAACGCAATGAGAGAACATTTGAAGCACTTTTAGCTCACACGAGTAATAGTTGGGAGAGCTTACGCCGAACACCAAACATTCCCTAAAATCTGGCCTCTTCTATGCCGCAACGATTGCAAGAAATTATTGATGCCGGAGGAAGCTATACGAAATACTGATGTTAAAGCCATGACGTAAATGTGTATCGAGTATATATTTATGAGGAGGTAATAGTTTCAGGAAAAAAATAAAAACTGGCAACATCGAGGCCATCACATGTTTATGGGAATTGTCATATGATATGCTACCAATAAACTCTTATATACTACTATATACAGTATACTATATTACGGAATAATTACGATGAACAAATCAAATGCAAATTTCTCTGATTCACGGCCCACCAGTCTTGCTTTAGACTAATGACTTTCTTAAGATGGAACAGGTTACCACTTAAAACAATGGATAAACTATCTATTAGTGAGATGACCGTGACTTCCTCGAAATGCGAACGCATGAGAGGTTCACTGAGGAATTTGGTCATTAGATTCTTCACCTGCGTCAAAATAACTTAGGTTATCATGCCATGATTTGGGATATTTGCCGAATTAGTCGTTCTCTATAGTCTACAGTATATATTGAGACGGTATAATGTAATGCCCAGCTATTATTATGATGACTAGGATTGCTCCATAACCATCCCAACATCCCGAAACTTGGTCATTCTGCTTCTTAATCATTTGTATTTTAAACACTAAAATGTAGCAGAAGTGACGTAATAATGGACGTCATTGATTGGGTTAGAGCAGTTATGTGCACCAATCCGAACACACCTCCGCTGCCATAAGGACTGCCCATTTTATACCTAACAGACGAGCTTGGGACGAGACAGAGGCGTGAGACTTCTTGTAAGCACTGTACATGGATTTTCTATTACCGTGAATTACATATAATTAATATGTTTAACTATCATACTTATGAAAATTATCTCAATTTAAAGTATCATATCACTAATTTCCCTAAATATAGAATTTCCCAAAAAGGACACTATATTTTGTCTAATTCATGTCACAAAGTATTTGACAAATTTCTACGAAACATTTTCAAGAAACTTGCGAACTTTTTTAATGTAGTTTAAGCTAGGATAATTAGGCTAGGCTATCATCAACTTAGTATTACAAGATGACGTATTCTACCCCTGAACCTTTTCCTACTAGAATAGGCGAGGGTAAAGGGGTAAGAATTTACGGGACATTCTGTATAGTTTCCTTATGCCCAAAACAATTTTTCAAATTATCTTTCACATTTCCACTATCCTTGATTTTCTTTATTAGTTTCTTTATTGTTAATCTGGGTGGGGCTTCCCTTACTCCAAATTGTATTTTAAAATTACGCGTGTAATTCGGGGGTTGTTTAACTTCCTTCGCAATATCTAATGTCATATGACGGAAGGGACCTACAGTTTTACGTGGGATCAGAGTCACGGGTCGCTACATCATCTGGACAGAAAGGTTGACTCCCCATCCAACTACTACTCAGACCCAACGTCAGTTAAACTCGCTGATTTAGCTTAAAATCACGTTGCGCAACACTCTTTGTCTGGAGATAACACCTCACAATAGACACTGAGCTGTAGAATATGCCACCTTGTATTGTAAAAATTCGATGATAGCCTAGCCTACATAAAAAGCCGTCCAAATTTCCGTGAAAATAATGAAGTGTAGAAATTTATGTCGAATACTTCGCAAAATCTAATAATAATAAAAGGACGTGTGTGTGTGCGCGCGTGTGCGTGAGTTTCAGCCATAACCAAAAATGGAAGCAGTTACAAACATGAAACTTCACACACATTGATAAGGTCCCAAGGTGGTGGTTGTTGGTTAGCCGATCAGCCCACCCTGATCGAGCAAGCCGGCGTCACGCAGGTAACCGATCGCCCTCTCCGGAGTGGACCAGAGGTTCAGCGCACTAGTGATGTTGTGTTGTGTTCGTTGTTGTGCTTGAGCGGTACAGTCTGTCATAATGTGTTCAATTGTTTGTGGTGTGTCCTGGCACAAGTGGCAGGTGTCGTCTGTGGAGTTGTCTAGTCTGTGTTTATATGTCTGTAAGTTGGGGTGATGTCCACATCGGAATCGTGCTAAGTTAACTCGATCCGATCTGCTCAGGCTGGTTTCTGACCACCTGTCAATGGGTGGTGGCTTCGCACCTAGGACCGCATTCGGACCGAGTCGTGTCAGTGCTTTGTGGGTTAGGTGTGTGTGTGTTTTCTGTACTGTGTGATGTCTGTTGGGCGTGGTATGGAATGGTGTATTTGGTTATAATGTCTCTCTGGTGTTACCTTAATGGTGCGAGGTGTTGGTGCATGATTGTACATGTAGCGGCAAGGGTGTTGTGGGTTAGTTGTCGCTGCTGCCATGAATTGTGTTCCCCCTCATGTCTAAATGTTCCCTAACTTTCAGTATTTTTGTTTGTGTGTGCAGGTGTTCTATTGGTGTTGTTTGAGTGCATCCTGTAATGATACGAAGTGCGTTGTTTTGTGTTGTCTGTAAGGTGTTTATGTGTGTGTTTGAGATAATGCGTGCCCACTGCCCAGCATGGGCTAGCATAGTCCATAACTGAGCGAATATATTGTTTGTATATGAGTGATGTTTCCTGCTGGTGTTCAAAGTTTGTGCCTGTTAGTACCCTAAGCTTGTTAAGTCTTAACGTACATTTGTTTTTAATGTTCTGAATGTGTTGTATGTGACCCCATGTATTTTGGTCCTGTGAGTGTGTGGAATGTTGGTGTTTTAGTGTAAGCTGTGGACTCGGAGTTATCTGGTGTTCTTTTGTGTTGCTTGTAAGCAAGGTGATGGTTGATTTTGTGGGCGCTACTTTGAGTTTATTGTGTGTGAGCCAGTCTTGTATACTGTTTATGTATGTTTGTAGGTTATTTGTAGCGGTGTCGATGCTGTTGTGGGTGGATGTTAGTGTGATGTCATCTGCATATCATATGGTAAGCTTGTTATCTATGGGTGTTGGAATGTCATGCATGTATAAGGTGAACAGTGTTGGTGAGAGAACAGAGCCTTGAGAGACCCTGTTCGGAAAAAGCTTGTTTTTGGATGACTTGCCATTAAATGTGACATGTGAGTATCGTCCTGAAAGATAGTTGCTCAGTTGTTTGTGTTGAGTATTTTTTTTACGAGAGGGGAAGCGTGGGATAGCATCAAATGCTTTACTAATGTCTATTGTTGTTAATAGTGTACGTTGAGCTGGTCGTCTGGAGTTGATGCCATCGATGATGTGCTGCGTGAGGTTAGTGAGTAATGTCGTGGTTGAGTGGTGAGGTCTGAATCCATGTTGAGTAGGCGATAGTGGTATGTATGGGTTGGTGATTTGTAAGATTAGTCTTTCTGTTACTTTGGAAGGTGTGCATAGTAAAGTAATGGGTCTATAGGAAGCTGGTTCTGTTGGATGTTTGTTTGGTTTGAGTAGTGTAATAATTTTAGCTTGTTTCCATATGTCAAGAATAATACAGTGTTGGAATGAATATGTGCTGATGTTTGTGAGAGCTAGTATTCCCTGTGGACCCAAGTGTTTAAGGTGCATGTTAGATATGTTGTCTGGTCCAGTAGCCTTCGAATTCTTAATGTTTTTGATGATCATTTTGGTCTGGTCTGTATTGAAGGGTGTAATGGTCGTGTTGAGTCTGTAGGTTTTCTTGCGTCTGGCTGTTTGTCTGTCTGCGTGTTTCTGGTTGTTGTCTCTGTTTAAGTGACTTATCTTTGCCTAGTGATTAACTAGAATGTTAGCTTGTTGTGTATATGTTGGGATATTATTTTGGCTGCGACAGATAGCCGTGTGTGAGGTGTGAATGCCGCTGTTAGAGTGGGTAATGCTGTTTATAGTCTTGTATAGCCTGGATGTATCTCTGGAGTGGTTTAGTGTTGTTATGAATTCCCTAAATGTTTGTTTGTTTTTCTTTGAGTTTGTTGTTTATTTGTGTGTGTGTGTGTGTGTGTGTGTGTGTGTGTGTGTGTGTGTGTGTGTGTGTTTGAGGTTGTTACGTTGCCTTATGAGGTAGGCTATTTCTCTAGTGTAATTTGGGTTGTATTTCCTAATGTTGCCCTTGGGTATGTATTTGTTTGCATTATTGATGATCTGATTAAATGTCTTGAGTGTTGTATTGATGTTTATGATGGGTGTGCTGTTGGGGCAGAGTGTAGAACGTGTTGTAATGATGATGGGCAGGTGGTCGTGGTCTGATGACAGTCGTTTTTCTGTTCTCCAGTGTGTGTGTGTTGCTAGTGAGGGGGAACAGAACGTTATGTCTGGGCATGAGTTTGAGTATCCTGCTTGATGTGGTATGTGTGTATGCTCTTCTGTATTGTTAAGAATGAAGAGGCTGTTTAGTTGTGTGGCTATGTTGGTGCCTCTGGTGTTGCTTTGGTTGTGCAGGTACCAACTAGTGTCTTTAGCGTTGAAGTCTCCTCCTAAGATGACATTAGTGAGAGAGGCCAGATTGTGTAACTGTTGATTGTAATTGGCTGGTACCTGAGGTGAACTATCTGGTGGGGTGTAAATGTTGATTAGTGTGGTGATGTGTTTTGCGCGTGTTTTAATGTTAACTGCCTGTATTTCTATCGTGTTATTTGCTTGGATTGTGTTTGTAATGTTTTGGGTGGCATCAGTGTAGCTAATGCTTCTACGTATGTAAGTGATGAGTCCACCCCCGTGACCCTCAGTACGATCTTGACGGATCGCCGTGAAGTCAGGGATGGTGGGTGTTTTGTGTGTGTACGAATTCCCGGATCTTTTCCGTTTGACTGCCGCCATTGAAACATAAGAGGTGAGTGCCCCCAGCCTTCTTTACTTAGCCTTATAAGGCTAACTAACGAAAATATCACGACCTAACCTAACCAATCGTTAGGTCAACTGTACGACCTTGACGATTGGTTAGGTTAGGTCGTGATATTTTTGTTAGTTAGCCCTATAAAGCTAACTAAAGAAGGCTATGTTTCAATGGCGGCAGTCAAACGGAAAAGATCCGAATTCCCTAAGCTGCATGATTTTGTTTGTGAGGCCATCTACGTTGTACTGTAATATGTTAATATTATACTTCTGTATGTGTCTCATGGTCCTATTGTGTCTATGTCTTTGTATATGGTGACATGTGTAAGTTGTAGTGGGGCCTGGATTAGTCTTAATGTCGCGGGAGAGTTGTGCACCTGGGTGTTAATAAATTAAATTAAAATTACTGTGCCTGAAGGCCCCAGCACCGCGATAAAACTACAGAAAAGAACACAGCGCTGTAGTAGCTGTTCAGTTAAGATGGCGTCTGTGACAGAGAAGGCACAATGTGTTGTGTGGCTTGCAGAAACAAAATCTCCTGTCAGTGTTCAGCGAAGGTTCAGAACAAAGTATGGAAAGAATCCACCTGATGTGAAGTTAATTAAGTCGTGGATGAAAAAATTCTTGAAAACTGGAAACGTGGAAAAGGGAAAGAGCAGTGGTAGACCATCAGTTTCCGATGGGACGATGGAAAACATTCAAACTGCTTTCACACGGTCACCAAGGAAATCGGTGAGACAAGCTTCATGCCAACTAAAGATACCGAAGTCTACGGTGCAGAAGGTATTACACAAACGTTTGAAGTTACACGCCTACAAGGTAACAAATGTTGGAAAATGTGTGGCGTGAGTGTGAATACCGTTTAGACATTTTACGTGCCACTAGGGGTGCACATGTGGAAGCTTATTAAGTTCATTAACTATGTATCAAAACTTTGTATGTTTATCTACTTATGATTAAAACTGTGTTTGAATACGAGTGTTTATTTAAAAGTTATAGCATGCTTTAATCAGGGTAATCATTTATGGACACCCTATATATCGAAACCTTTGGTAAAATTATTGAATACCCGGTTAGGCTCATTGAATGCCGGTTAGGTCAACTGTACGCCCTTGACGATTGGTTAAGTCTTGATATTTTCGTTAAAACGTGGGATATTTTTGCTAGCGGGGTCTCGGCTTAGTATCAAATAAAACATCAGCAATTTTCGGAAAATTATATACAGTATATATATATATATATATATATATATATATATATATATATATATATAACTTAATCTTTATAATTCTCGTGATTACACATCATGAAGACCATTACCAATCATATAATTATTAAACTTTCTATTTACCTCCTCTCTTGTCTCTCCTTTCTCCTCTCGATCTTCTTTTGTCTTCTTCTTTCATCTCTGGCATTTGGTCTTTCAAGGCCAAATTCGCCTGGATTCCACCTTGAGTTACCCTTCGTCGGACGCCAATCCGGGTGTTCATTTGAAGACTCGAGCGAAGAGTCTTGGGGTAATTTTCTCTTGTATTTTCCTTCATAAGGATTATTACCTGAAGAAATGACAGAAAATAACGGTGATTATATCTCTCTTATGAGAGAGAGAGAGAGAGAGAGAGTTAAAAGGACAAGAGGAAGCCTCAAAGACCTTCCGATCCACTCTGGGAGGTTCCTGTTATGAAACAAGTTTATTTTTATTTCAACTATTCTACCAGTAGTAGAAAACTGGATAGAAAAGTATAAGGCTCTCTCCCCACCCTCTGCTCCCTCCCTGCCAGAGGCAGGTACGGAAAAAGGTTGAAGAAAATACCTTGACCTGGAAAAGTAGCCAAAGAAATTTTACAATGTCCACATAGACACCGCGCAGGCGGACTCCTGCAGTTACGTTATGTTTTAGTCTTAGAGAGAGAGAGAGAGAGAGAGAGAGAGAGAGAGAGAGAGAGAGATTACGAATAGGCTTAATCAAGATAACGTTTAAAACAAAGATTCAGGGCTTTGCTTACTTAACAGTATTTATCGAAATACCACCTTTCACAAGAGTCCAACGTCTATACGTCATAGTCATATCAGAAAAGGGAGGTTTTTACAACTCTCTTATCGGCATCCTAATCCTACTTCATTCAGCTGCGGCTAGCCCCGCCTTAGGGCCTACTTAAAGCTTATTTTACAACCTTCATCCTTCTTCCGCCAGCAAAATATTTATACTTTATTAGGCTATCAAATAGCTTAATGGAGTTATCACATTTTGTTCCGCTATCTTATTTTTCTTTGAAGGTTTTTTTTTATGTTTATCGGCTGTTTATGATTTGTAATAAACTGCCAGTTGTAGCCATTAGTTTTATGGTTTACCCTAATGTTTGTTAAAATATAAATAAATACTCTAATTTACTTACCGGAAGTTATGCTTAATACAGTAATAACCAAAATAAGCTTGAGTATTAGTGAAAAGTCAGCCATTTTTTTTTTTTTCACTTGACCAACTTATTAATTTCTATATTTTCACAAAAGAAGGGGAGTACTTATCAATTCGACACTAGGAAATAAAGATGAGCTTTAACATTACTTTTATATTCAAAAATATTTTCATATGACAACTGTTTATCGAGAAGCAATTTATCGTCATTGTGATACCGAGAGACTACACGAGTAGAGGCAATTTTTATGTAATAGACTACATGTTTTAAGTTTATTAAATTCTTTTGAAACTAGTCTGACAAAACTAAATAATAATAGTAATAAAGTTCAGTAGCTCTTTACTTTAAGAACACGGTTTCTTCAGTAACAAACGTCTCTCGTACTGAGGCTTCAAACATACACTAAAGCAGGAGCTGTACAATCAGAAAAGGACTAAATTCTTTGCTGTGGCGTTTAGTCGTTTATATCCTTTTTTTTTCTTCTTCTTCTTCTTTTTAGTTTAAGGTTATATGACCTGAAAAATTCTAACACTGAAGGCTTAAAATGATAAGAAAATTGTATATTATGTTTCAAGATAGTTTAATTTTGATATTAAATAAAACTAAACATTATAAAATTGTTAAATTTTAAAAGTTGTATTTTTATAATTAATAATTTGACACCGATGATACATAGACAATCCGTAATTTAATATAGCTAAGCTAATTAAATAACAGAATAATAAAACTGCATAGGAACGGTTAAATATGCGCACAATTTTGCTTTAATTCTTACTAATAAATACATCAATTCATTTTAGTTCTCGTGTTTAGACTATCAATTTATCTCGTACGGATACTTTTGAGTCCATTATTTAACTGAGAGCGCTTCACGCTTCCTGTTTTTCGCAAATATGACTACAGCACTACATATACACAGTATATTTATGTATATCCAATGATGATTACACGCATTCCCCATCTTTACTTACTTAGTTTTCTTTTTGCACGCTATTTTTATCTATAACTTCATTTTTTAACTTATAGAGAAATAAAGAAATAAATCCGTGAATATTACTGATTTTACTGTAAAACAAGTACGATTTGATAATAATATAAATTCTAAACTGCATGAGCGTAACTGAAGTGTTTTTGCAATAATATTAATTTAAAAAAGAATGAAGAATTAATCTAAATCTAAATCAAATTAATCTAAGTGTGTGTGTGTGTGTGTGTGTGTGCAAATCCTGACACAGAAGTGATCTCGGAATTCCTCTGAATTAAAAGCTCAAATGCACTGCTACCGGCTTTGGAAAAGGGGTGGGGAGTGGAAATTACATTACAGTGATGCGGGCTTTACAAAGAGACATTTCAAACCATGATCCAATGTAAAGAAGCTCATTATAACACGAAAGACTAATACAGTATATGAAGAGGAAGATAGTGTTTTTCCAGACTTTTTACTAAAAAATTTTAAGTCTTCACAATTTATCAATATAGGCCTAGTTTGGTGAAGCGACAAGAACCCTAATTCCGAATACTATCGACTAATTTAAAGGCTCGTAATCACTTAAATAGGGTCCTACTCCGCAACCTGCCTAGTCTTCCTTCAAAGTTTTAGCTGACCTCGAAATTGCGCTATATTCCTACATTTGTATTTAGGTGGGATCCCACACATGGCAACTAGTGTGGAGTCTACGTAATCCCATAACGAAAATTACATTTATAGATTGAATTGAACAATCAATTTATTGTTAGTAAACAATAATAAAATTAACACGCGTAAAATAAAAGGTGTCGTTTCCTGGAAAACAAATGAGACTGGAACCAGACGGGCGAACTCGCCAAAAGTAGCCCTTTATCATCATATTTAGGTTGCCTCAAATGTACTTTTATTGTAATTGGCCACGTCAATCATTCCATCCAAAATTTATTTTAAATAATTCATTATGTACAAACATTTTATTTAAAACTGGTTGAAAAACCACGACACGCTACATTAACACAAAGTAGAATCTAACCTAACATAAAATAATCAAACTCTGGTTTTAAAATTTTAAAAAAGGGCTATTGGACTCTTTATAGTGTTAAGTAGGCTGCAAAGTTCAATTTCCAAGCACGCACATGTATAATCCCATACATTTATCCCACCATTTCTTCACTCTTTTCATGTTTTCTCGCACTAATCTACAAGTTAAAGGAACAGTGTTTAATTCTTAAATAGTAAAACTAAAAAATTTCTGGTTGCTTTTGTAGGAATCAGTCAATTAGATTCGGTTACCAGAATTTCCACACTAAACGTTAGTGGAATCATAAGTGTATGGGATGGCACTTTACTAGGGTGGGGGGCGGAAAAATTTACCCTGAAAATTTTCAGGGTGCCCTGATTTTCGCATAAGCATACAATAACACAAAGGTTAGAGTATGAGTAACATACTGTATATTAAAGACTTTTTGATATAAAAACATTACAATTTACAAAAATGAGATAAAATTTTGCTACAACATTTGTAAATGACGAGCAAAACTACGGCATTACAGTTGATATAGAATTCAGTAAGTCCTCAACTTATGTTTTAATTATTAACTACAAGTACAGTTGCAAGTAATTAATTCACCTCGAGTAAAAAACAAAACAAAAAAAAGGAATGTCAGGAAAAATCTGCCCTGAAAATGCTAAATTCCCGTCCTGGTGGAAGGAGGATGCCGCCCTCATACGCCTATGAGTGGAATATTGACTTAAGAGTTTTGTATTTAAGTAACAACTTTTTTAACCATGAAACATCCCTATACTGACATTGGTTACTCCTTCCTTCCTCGGTATGGGCCGCAAGGCCTTTTGAGGTACTTCTTTTCCTTGTAACTCCTTTCACACTTTTATTCAAAATTTTCAATTTACGAAAAGGACAACGTGTACAAATTTGGGAGACCATCGCTTTATATACGGAGTGGTCCAAAAGTCACTATCTATTTTGCTAAAATAGTAGTATTTTAGGATAAAAATGTAGTAACATAATTAGATGTATATTTATTTATCAAGCTTAGATCTAAGATTCGACGTGAGCACCATCAGTGTCTCTGCAAATCTCATATCTGTCCACTGCATTTTGCGGAACACATTTTCAAGCATCTCTGGGGCTATTTTAATGACTGCCGCGATAATGCGGGTTCGCAGATCCTGCAGGTCTGTAACTCTTGTTTTGTAAACCTCACTCAGTCTTCATAAAACGGCACGCAAAGAAGTCTAATGGCGTTAAATCTGGAGATCGTGCTGCCCAGGGCCTGTTTCCACCACGTCCAATCCAGCGATTTGGTAAAAGTTCATCAAGGTACGACCGAACGATGTTTGCATAGTGACATGGGGCTCCATCTTGTCGAAAGACAAGAGTGTCGAGAATGCCATCTAAACGAAGCTGGGGTTCAAGAAACTGCTGAAGCATGTCAAGATAAATTGGCCCCGTTACCGTAGCTTCTGCAAAGAAAAAACTTTTTTCTTTTTTCAAAAAAGGTCTGTAAATCTTCTTCGATCTTGTCATACCAACCAGACATTAACTTTGGGAGAATCTCTCTCCCATTCGTAGAACTTGGTTGCTTTTTCACTAGATCAGATACGGCAATTATGCCGATTAACTTTTCCGCATTTGTGGAATGTTGCCTCATCACTGAAGAGAATGTGGCTTAAATTTTCGGCATGAATTCTTTCAATCAATTCTGTGCACAGTGCGGCTCGTCTTGGATAACCCTCTTCGTGTAACTCGTGTAGCATTTGAATATGGCAACTTTTTCCTTTTAATGTTTATTTTAAAATCCTTAGAACAGTCGTTTTTGGTATGCTCAGTCTACGTGATGCTGTGCGAGTTGACATTCTAAGATTTGTTTCAAAGGCATCTCTTACTAATTCGACATTTTCTTGAGAGGTACCTGGACGTCCAGATTTTGCCTCATCATGAACAGATCCTGTTCTTTTAAATTTATTGACCAGCGCGCGAATTGTTTTGGCTGCAGGTCCTGGTTTGTGCAGGGCCGGATTGGTATATGGGCCCCCTGTTTACTCAGTATTTTATTATGAATGTTTTTTGTGTACATAAAAAGCAAACTGATTATATGTCCGAGTCACTATTCAAAACATACAGTATGATAATCTCTATAAAATGTATGTTCATTAATTATATTTCCTCTATGTTATTTAATCAATTGCTTTATTAATATTTTTAGATTTTATCCACCCTATTTCGGGGCCCCGGAGATTTAACCCGGCTTCCCCGCCCTCGCGGCGGCCCTGGGTTTGTGAAATCTTTCGAATTTTTCTCGAATTTCTATGCACTTCTTCCCTTGGATACATAGTGTTACTACCATCACACGTTTTTCTACTGTAAGGGGTTCCAAAAAACCTTAGCCCCCCCATTTGCAGCTTACATGTTTACTTATATCGAAATAGTTTTTAGTGATTATAAAAATATAAAAAATTCTTTATTTATTGCAGGTATTAAAATTACTCTAGCTGATAAAGTGATACTATAATGGCTTCTCAATTAATTGGTGATTCGGAGAGGCAACGTGTGATAGATCGCATTCGAGCAATAACATTTCGGGAAGCTCGTGATGCTGGAGCCACCTTCATAACACGTTCATGGGTTGCCAAAAAGTTGCGAAGAAGTGAGGACTTCGTCAAAAGAAATTGGAATAAAACTTTGGATGAATGTGAAATGGATACAACCAAATCTGGGCACCCAAATTTGCCACTCTCTCAGGAAACAAAGGACATCATTGAAAGCGGTACGCGTAAGCGGAAAAACAGCTGTGCTAAACTTTCTAGAGAGATCGAAGTGTTGAGAGGAAAGATCGTTAGTGGTGAGATCATTCGACTGTACCGTCATAGGCAAGGTTTAAAGCCTTGGCATGAACTTCCAAAGCCAAGAAAAACTCAACTTAACATCGATGACAGAATGTGGTTTGCCCATTATCTTGAAGATTGGGATGTGCATGATTTCATGCATTTAGCTGTCTCCGATGAATTTTTTGTTTACGTAACACGTCGGCCTAACTACCAAAATGATCGAGTGTGGGCCACAACACCAGATGAAATCGATGACAATGAACATTATCGCGAATTATTGAAAAGTTCAGACTGTGTTGGTGTGTTTGTTTTGTTCACTGCAAAGAAGCTCATGTGGGTGCTGAAGCCAAATGGTCAGAGTTGGGATGGACAGTATTTTCGTGATATTATTCTATCCCAGCATGTCATTCCTTTTCTAAGAAACCCAAACAATGTTATGGATGTCGATCAGGTCACACTTCCGCACGATAAGGCCCCCTGCTTTAAGGCATTAGCCACTCAACAGTTGTTGCGGAACCATGAGATCGATTTCTTTGGAAATGAAGAATGGCCAGGAAATTCTCCTGACCTGAACGTCTGTGAACACATTGGATCAGTTATAAAGGACAAGTTTGAATGTCTCTTATTTCAAGAACCTGCAGCAAATCGATTTTCGAAGGATACAATGACGCAACACATTGAAACTGTTTTAGCAAATTTGCGTAACGATCAAGATCTATTTCACGTCACTTTTGGCAAACTACCCAAAGCGAATTCAGGCTGTCTTGGAAGCCAATGGCGGGAACACCAAGTTTTAATCGTTTCTCATTAAATGTAGGATTAAATTCTCTTTTGTAAGGTATGTTTAGTTTTACTGTACCTTTAATGGTTTAGGCCATGGGCGGCGGGGGGGGGGCTAAGGTTCATTGGAGCCCCGTACACCCATCACCATTTATGACCTGTAGAAAATAAAATAGAAATATAATTATTTATTGGCAGACTATAATCCATATGACAAATATTATTAATACAATGACAGTTCATACACTAAGGATAGAAATATATACAATTGATTAGAAATAATACTGTAATGCCGAAGTTAAGTGGAGCTACAGACAGACGTTTTCTTACCAAGAAGTCCATAGCATAGGCCTTAGAGGGTAAATGGCAGGACTCATGGAAAGCTTGGATGATCGGGTTGGTTGATTTTTTAATTCTTTGCATTAGACTGTGTTGAGCACGTCTTGTTACCTCCGGGAAGATCGGGACATTGCGGGTAGCAAACATTTGCAAAGCTGAGCATCTCGGGGGTAATTTATGTAAGAGTCTAAAAGACCTGTTGTACAGCAAATTTAGAGTTCTGCCAGAACCTTTATAATTCACCCACAGTTGCTGTCCGTATATATTACTGCAGAAAGTACGTGTGTGTGTCTTTAGCTTCACTTGTACAGAATCGAAAGTTCCTTCCTGTCATATTCGCTTTAGCACACAGGCTTCGAGATTGTTTTCTTATATCCGAGTCATCACTCAAGGAGCTGGTAATAGTTTGACCCAAATACTTAAACTCTTGTACTTCCTCAATTACTTCACCATTCATTTTAAACCTTATATCAGCTGGCTGATTACAGCTTTTAGGATGAAATTGCATAACATTAAAAAGAATATTATGTTTCTGCGAATACACTTCGCAGACTTTTAGTACCCGATCCAGACCTTTAACAGAGGGACTTATTAACACCATATCATCGGCATAAACTAAGTTATTTATCCTTGTGTTATCTATACAACATCCCACTGTTGCCTCATTAAATGAAGCAATTAATCCGTCGATATACACATTAAACAGAATAGGGGAGAGCAAGGAGCCTTGTCTCACCCCGCAAGAGGAGCCAAAACACTCGGATAGTACATTGCCCCACCTAACAGTGAAAGATTGGTGGGAATAGCAAAATTTCAATAAATTTAATATGTACATGGGAACCTTCCTGTCTTCTAGTTTTGCAAATAAAATTTTGTGGTTCACCCTATCATATGCCTTACTTATATCTAGGAAACAGCTATAAATAGTTGTATTACTGTCAGTATATTTAGATATTGTTTCTTTAAGTACATAGATACACAGGTCAGTTGAGTGGGACATTTTGAAGCCAAACTGATTAGATGTCCATAGGAAATTTAATCGGCGTAACGAGAGTTTTTCTAGTAGTTTCGAGAAGCAGGAAGCGACAGCAATAGGCCTGTAATTATTGCTGGACAGAATGTCTCCGTACTTATTTTTGACCAGGGGCAAGATATATACCTCATGAACTCTGCAGGGATATAGCTATGAGCAAGCATGGCTGATAGGAGCAATGATATATGCAGACATACTACGTCATTTGCATATTTTAAGTGCTCATTCCATAAGTCATCTACCCCTGACGCAGAACCAGTCTTTAACTCTTTAATTAACCTGTTTACTTCAGAAAATGATAAAGTATTTTCCCTTGTCCCTCCCACAATCGTTTCGCTGCAATCTATCTTAAGATTATCCCTACTCACACTGTTAAGAATGTTAGAATAGTGGTTTTTCTACAGCTTTGCAATTTCATCCTCCCCCGACACCCCATCGATTGTCGGAGGGAGGACATTTTTGACACCCGTTTGATTCTTAACAAATTTCCAAAATTTGTTATTATCGTTATTTATGCGAGCTTCACAGGCTTTTGATGCTTGAATAGACTCTTCTTCCTGTTTACATCGCCTTATGGCCGCCTTATACTGACCCCGACTTCTACACATATTCAAGTAAACTGGTCCTAATCTGGGTCTACCATGAAAGCACCACAAATCATAAGCGTCTTTCGATTCCTTCAGGGGGGGGAATAAAATCATTCCATCCAGGAATAATCTTAGATATAAAAACTTTCAGCATAATATAAATCTCACTCTTTGCCCTTAGTCTATAATTATAAAGCGTTTCTGAAGCTCTTGCGCCAACTTATGGATAAGTCCGAATCCTAACACACTCGACCGATATTGAACTGATGAGACTTCCTTAATTTTGATCAGATGGAGCCAGCCAGAGAATAGTAGATGGAAAACCTAATCGTGCATTTATCCTCTTCATAAAGCACCTTCGTATCTGAGCACCGGCAAGGATAAATGCCATCTCGTCGTGCTCCTAATGTGAGAAACGCGAGATGGAGCCAGTGGTGCGTTGTGGGTGTTGAGTACGACAGTTGTAAGTAAATAATGAACGGAGCACTTTTTGTTTACTAGCTGGCTCCAAGAATCCCCGCTAATTCCATTTAGTGAGAAGAAATTGCGTTTTAGTTACCTGAAAACAGATTTTGAGACCACATGCAGATTCTTCCTGTATTTTGTACATTTTCCTGAAAATGATCAGATTAGACAGAGACTATCACCATACTAGCTGGAAACGACTGTGTGTGTGTGTCTGTGTGTGTGTGTGTGTGTGTGTGTGATATAGCGTGTATCATTTACTTGGAATTTCGTCACTTCAATCAGAAAATGTTCCGCATGCTAAAAGTATGTATTCAAAGATACACATACTTATTTAAATGTTAGCTCAAAGACTTTATATGATTAATGTTTAACGTTAGTTTCACTTTAAATGTTTATAAATAAGAAATTAACAACTTACAGTAATGTATAAAAGTTGTAAAGATAAAAATTCTTCTACTGCAATAATAAGACGGATGAGAATGTAGTTTTGTAGAAAATTATTTCTATACCTCTAAACAAATTATTCCTATATCTATACCGTTATTACGAAACTCAATTTATATAGTCTTACCTCTAATACCATTCTATACTCTATATTTGTTATGTACATTTACCTTAACTTTTAATTCGAAAAGATTCTCCTTCCTTTCAAGAAAAAAAAAATTACAGAAAATATTCTTTTCGCATCTTTAGCAGCTCAAATACTAGAAAACACTAAAACTGAAGTTCTTTTACA